>JZKD02S1423761.1:1034254-1044391 GCA_000966675.3 Picea glauca | reverse complement strand
GTCGCCAGCCCTGAGACCTTAAATGGTTAAAGACGATGGGAAACCGGGCTTGACCGTTGCTTATGTGTCTTGGAGGTCCTAACCTTGCAGGGTAGGACGGGCGGGAGGTCAGTCGCTTTCAACAGCCAGTTTTGCTTGTCGTGTACTCATCATTATGCATGTGTTTACGTTTCATGCGTCCTGGTCATATTCTCATGTTCATCCTAGTTGCGTCGCATCGTCGTCGGGTGATGACGCAGAGTCGAGTAGACTGTAGTTGTCTCCTTGTACACACGCACACACACACACAAAAAAAAAAAAATTTTACCTATCTCTAGATTGGTTGTCGTAACGAGGTGGTTCGTTACATCGCCTCATTTGCCTCTGTGGCGCAACGTGCCCTTCAGGATGCACCACGTGCTCCAAGGGTGCCACTCGCCGACTTGACGGATTGGTAGACATATATAACCCCTGGAGTCAGCACTCCACTTGGTGAACTTGTGGGAGACTAAGGGATATAAGGAATAAGGCCCCCGCCTTATTGCGCGCCCCTTAGAATCATCGTGAGCGACTGTCGCAGTCTTCCCTCACGGCATCGTGGATCCTCTCGAACTAGGTAATCATTAACCTACAGTTCGAGCCACGACGGGAGTGCTAGTAGGCTGTGGCAGGGCTGTTGTCCACACCTTTCCCTCAACCTCTCTAGAAATCATGTATGGCCCCTTTACTCCATATGTTAGTCTGGTCGGCAAGCTATCGTCAGCCTGCATCATCAACCCTCATGTCAGAACATGTCAACAACATATCATCAAATCAATAAATATCATGGTAAATAAATCAACTCAATATCACACTCCCTGACTCAATCTGGAGTCCAAGGGTTCCGTCGATGCCTCTGCATCCTCCAGGTCAAAAAACCTGCACACTCAAATAAACTGATTCAATAGCACCGATACACAACAATAGTAAAACATCCTTTCATCAATCATAACGCATCATCATCAAGGATAAGTGGTTTATCCTCATAAAAATCCAGATCGCTTGCGAGAAAGTGTCCTCAAAGAATAATTTTTGTGAGTGCGCCAGAGCGGGATGTTACATACACCCCCTCTTGGTATAAACTTCGTCCTGAAGTTTCTCAGTATAAATGCCAAAATAAAAGTACCACAATATCATAAGTACCACAGTATCATAAGTCTATCCATCAAACAAAAATGGAAACTGTTGGCACATATCATATGCATCCTCTGAGGTCACCGAGTGCGGACTATAACTGTCCCACTAGACCTTGACTTGATCTACCATTCGACGTCGTAACTGTCGAACGCGATGATCTAAAATGTGGACTAGCTCAGTCGTGAGCGCTCCCTCATCCGATACCTGCAAGGAACTCATGTCAATCACGTGTGTAGGATCACTAACATAATGTCTCAAAATAGATACATGAAAAACATCGTGCATATGCCTCAAAAATTCAGGCAAGGCTAGTCAATAGGCCACGGGCCCCTTTCTCTCCACAATATCGAAAGGTCCCATGAACCTAGGAGCGAGTTTAGCTCCCTTTCCAAACTTGCTCGAACTCTTATGCGGTTTAACTGGCAAGAAGACTTGATCGCTGACCTCGTAACTATGGTCGACTCGGTGCGCATCGGCAAAACTCTTCTGACGATCCTGCGCTTCTTTTATCCTTTGTCTTATGGTGTGCATTTCCTCTTCCATTTCTTGGATTGCTTCTGGTCCCACCAGGACCCTATACTCAAGCCGATCCCAACTCAAGGGCATCCGAAACGATCACCCATAAAGAAACTCAAAAGGCACCATCTTAATGGTGCTCTGGTAACTGTTGTTGTAAGAGAACTCTACTAGCGGTAAGAATTCCTCCCAACGCTTTTGTTGGTCCATCACGTACATGCACAACATGTCTTCCAAGGTTTGGTTTGTTCATTCTGTCTGTCCGTCAGTCTCTGGGTGATACGCAGTACTAAAATTAAGTTGGGTTCCCAAGGCCTCTTGAAAACTCGTCCAAAATCGTCCGGTAAACACCGATCCTCGATCAGATATGATCTTCTTAGGCATGACATGCAGCCTCACAATCTCACTGATGAAAACTCTCGCTACGTCAGGTGCCTGATACGTAGTACGCACCGGAATAAAGTGAGCACTCTTTGTCAGAGTGTCTACTACTACAAAAATTGAGTCGTGTCTCCTTGCCGTCAGTGGTAATCCAACAATAAAATCCATCGAAATGACTTCCCATTTCAATTCTGGAATAGCATATGGTTGAAATAATCCCACGGGGTGTCTATGTTCAGCCTTTACCTACTGACACTCAAGACATCTAGCCACAAAGTTGACTATGTCGACCTTCATTCCTTTCCAGAAGAACAAGGGCTTAAGGTCTGCCCTGATCTTCGTAACTCCCATGTGAGCCATGTAAACTGCTCTATGAGCCTCGCTCAGGATCAACATCCTCAACTCGTCATTTGGCGGTACGTAAATCCAACCTCTAAACCTCAATAAACCATCTCTATCAAAAGAATATCCCTCAAATCGTGGTACCATCATAGTTTTTTGTCCGATAAAATCCTCAACTTCTTTGTACCAGTTATCATCACGTTGTAAAGTGAGAATCTTCTCACGTAGATTCGTTTGAAGAGGCAACACTAAAAAGATGCATGGCCTCTGACTCAAGGCATCCGCCACTCGGTTCACTATTCCCTTTATGTAATTAATCTCGAAGTCGTACTCGCTAAGCAATTCCGACCAACGCCGTTGTCGCACATTCAGGTCGATTTGCGTAAAAATGTGTTGTAATCCACAATGATCAGTCTTTAATTCAAATTTTCGTCCAACAAGGTAATGTCTCCAAACCTTCAAGGCATAAACGATGGCTAATAACTCGAAATCATGCATTGTGTAGTTCTCCTCATGCCTTCTCAATTTTCTCGAAATGTAAGCAATCACTCATCTGTCTTGCATCAAGACTCCGCCTAACCCTTCCTTGGATGCGTCAGTACATACCAAGAAGTATGCATCCATGTCAGGGACCTTTAGTATCGGCATTGTTGTTAACAACTCTTTAAGCCTCCGAAACGCTTTCGCGCATTTATCCTTGAAAATCCTTTGACAAACCGTCGATAGTATCTTGCTAAACCCATAAAGCTACGCACTTCCGTGACATTCATCGGCGCAAGCCATTCCATAATAGCCTCAACCTTGGCTGGATCCACGGCGATACCTTCGTCGGAGATGACATGCCATAAGTAGTGAATCCTGGATTGATAAAAAGAGCATTTGGACAACTTCCCATACAATTTGTTCTCTCGCAAACACTATAGTACCAAGCACAAGTGTTCATC
Organism: Picea glauca; assembly: GCA_000966675.3. Lineage (NCBI taxonomy): Eukaryota > Viridiplantae > Streptophyta > Pinopsida > Pinales > Pinaceae > Picea > Picea glauca. Next base: position 1,041,053 of record JZKD02S1423761.1, on the reverse strand, counting down.
ATGCTCCTCCGTCGTCCGAGAGTAGATCAAAATATCATCAATGAATACTTGGATGAACTTGTCCAAGTACTCGCGGAACACCCCGTTCATCAAACTCATGAATACCCCTGGGGCATTTGTCAATCCAAACGGTAAAACCGTAAACTCGTAATGTCCAAATCTGGTCTTAAAAGTAGTATTAGGGACGTCATCCTCCTTGATCCATAAATGGTGATACCCTAATCGAAAATCGATCTTGGAGAACACCGTCGCACCCTTCATTTCATCAAACAGATCGTCAATTCTTGGTAAGAGATATTGATTCTTGATCGTAGCCTTGTTCAGTTGACGGTAGTCAATGCAAAGCCTCCACGATCCATCCTTCTTTCGAATAAAAATGACTGGTGCACCCCACGGTGACACACTAGGACGTATCAGTCCCAGGTCCAGCAACTCCTTCAATTGCATTTTTAACTCTTGCAACTCCGGGGTCGACATCCGATAAGGCATTCTCGTTATCGGTTCAGTCCCCGGTTTCAGGTCTATAGTAAAATCCAATTCTCTTTCTGGTGGCATCCCAGGAAACTCCTTTGGAAATACGTCTGCAAACTCCTTCACCACCGGAAGGTGTTCTAGACCTTCTTCTACTCCCTTTTCGTTTAGCGTAAGGATCGCATAAAGATTGCACCCCTTGCGCATACTCTTCTGTAACTGTAAATAAGAGAAGAACCTCAGGGATACTCCTTGGTTTCATCCTACAATCACCCGTCTCTGTCCTTCATCATCCACCAAGCTCAACCATTTAGTCTTGCATTTGAGTATCGCCTCATGCGATTCCAGCCAATCCATGCCGATCACAACGTCATAAGATCCTAAGATCGTGACGTACAAGTTGACCCTCGTGACAAACTCTCCCAGGTTAAGGGCACAGCCCATAACCTTTCCTCTGACCTTCTGTTTGGCTCCCGAAGCCATCTCCACGAAGCTAAACTCGTCTTGTTCAACTGCCTTGACCTTAATCCTTTTTAGTGCTGCACCAAAAATGAAACTCTCAGTAGCTCCTGGGTCTATCAAAATACTAAGGGTCTGGTCAGTGAAAGTACCTGTCATCTCAAGCACAGTCGACTGGTGCTTTTCCTGGTGGTTATTCACCACTGCATGTATCTGATGGGCCTTGCCCATATCTCCCACTGTAGTGGGTCCAGCTGATCCGGACGCTCTGTTCCTCTCCACAGGACAGTCGTGTTGGTACTGTGGCTCCCCACATGTCCAACACCCCTTCTTCGGCCCAGTAGTCCTGGTACCCGAAGTAGAAGATGACAGCCCACTGGCCTGGAAACCTAGTTTGTTCTGTTGAACAGGCCTAAACTGTTGTTGCTGCGGGCAACGCTATTATTGTTGCTATGTTCCTCGGTAAGGTGTCCACTGTTAAGGTGACGGTCGTCGTGGTGTAGAAAAAGTGGATCCCCTCTGGAAGCCACGATACCCCATCGTGTGTCTCGCTGGTGTCTGCTATTGCGGCGTACCAGATGAACCCTGCCCTGCAGGTCTCGCTGGAGTCCTAGTCTGAGCCCCACTAATAAGCTCCTCCTCTGCAATGAGGGCCTTTTGGACAGCGTCGTGAAAGGTTTGAGGCATCAGAATCCTAACCTTTTCACGCAGGCTACCGTTAAGGCCAAACACGAACCTGTTGACCTTGAGCTTCTCAGTGTTCAGATGCGGAGCATACCGGAGCAGCTCCATAAAACGTGCCTCGTACTTAAGCATTGTACGACCTCCCTGTCGTAATGCGTTGAACTCATTGAGTTGATGCTCAATGAATTCCTCTGAAAGATACCTCTCCCGGAACCGTTCCTCGAACAGTTCCCATGACACGTCTTCGACGACCATGTTCAGCTGTGATAGGAGCATCTTCCACCATAGAAGAGCACTCCCCTTTAGTTGAAATACCGCCATGTGGACCTTCATGTTGGAGGTATAATCGCGAATTGAGAAGCACATCGCCATATTCTCCAACCATGCCTCAACGGTTGCGCTGTCCGGGGCACCAAAGAACTTGGGAAATTTCACCTTCTCGAGTTCACGGTGAATTCTACTAGTAACGGTCGGTGCGCACGGCAGAACCTCAGCAGGTGCTAGCGCCCTAGCCTCATCTCTTTACAATATGCTGATCAGCACCTCGGACATGCGCTGGAAAGATCTCACCATCCCCACAACATTGACAACTGCGATCGGCTCCTGTCCAATGACCTACTCGCCTCCTTGGGGGTTAGACCCCTCAGGCGTGGATGCTGCTAGAGGCATCACACCTCCTCCCCTAGCACCCCGTCATCTGCCTCCGCGGCATCCTGTAACCATGATTACCTGCACACACACAATCAACTCGATCAGCACCAAAATAATCAACATAATCATGTCAACGGAAACCGTAGCGAATCCCAAGTCGCGGGTCGAACTTGGGTCTGATACCATATGTGACGACCTCCTTGTTACGACAACCATTCTAGTAACAGGTGCAATTTCTTTTTTTACTTTAAGGTGTGTGTGTGAATGTAGAAGTAACAACACACTTAACTGTACGATGCCACTCGACAACCAACAAGACGCAACTACGAAGTTCAGCACAAGAAGACTGAAGGAACTCAACGAGAAACTGCAACAAAAATGACCATAGGCAGACGGCGCATAGCACAAACATTAAGACATACTGGGGTGCACAGTAAGAACATAGAGCAAAGACTCCCAGGTGTTAGGGTTACTATTCTGCACAGGAAAGCAAGGCGTTTAGTCTTATGTCTTCTCGAAAGAAGATTAGACAGGCTCCTGACCGACTGCTAAGGAAGAAACTAGTAACCTGACCTAGAATAGGACGCAAGCAAGACGAACAAAACCAGACGACCCTGACAATTCACAGTGACAACAAGTAATAATGCCCCTAGACATAAGGTGTACAACTATCAGCTGTAATTAGTAAATGACAGCAGGTGTTAAGTACAATATGGTCACAGAAGGAAGAATCCATCAGTAGAGTTTACTATTTCTGCACAGAAAAGAAGGGCTTTTAGTCTTATGTCTTCTCGAAAGAAGATTAGACAGGCTCCTAGCCGACTGCTCAGGCATAAACTAGTAATCTCTGTCAGGTGTGTCGTAAGAGTGGAAACCCTGCCTTTAAAGGGTCCAAGACTCTTGATATGACATTGGATTCCTTACGCAGAAAAAACACACACAGACAGGTCTCCTAAAGCTACCAGGGAGGGACTATATCCCGCTCGACTCAAGCAGACCAGGCAAAATAATGATCTCCTCAAAGTACAACAACAACTCAAGACAACCGCTAACTCTACGGATGCGCAAGTCCAAAGGACTCTGACAATGACCAATCAAGTTAAGACAAGGTAGTTCCCACGACTCAGGGCATTAATATTGGCCCCAATACTCCCTTGAACTCCATGAGTAGGCGAAATGCCCCGCCCAACCGTTTAGGAATGTAAATTTAGTAATCGTAGATTCTGCCATTACCATCTTAGTAATTCAAGGTACTTGTCCTAGGACCTTATTTTTATAACCATCCGTAACCAAGTTTTAATCGTATTAAGATAAGTCCACAATGCCATTATTTTCATGAAACACCTAACACAAAAATTTGCACCTTAATTTATAATGACATATATTACCCTTACATAATTCAATATAAAAATAACATCACACTGATAAATGACATCATGGTTGAATATATCAATAACCCATCATATTTACAAGGACAAGATATAACCATTACAATTTTTAAAATGACATTATTTAACTAACAATGTTTTAAAAGGGACCCTATATAAGGATAATTAAAAAGGTCACATCTAAGGTATCAACATTGAAAAAGGACAAAAATAACCTCATAATTAAATTATTGGTCCCTAATGTCAATATCAATAGTTTACACTAAAGTTATAACAAGGTAGCCATATCATTTCACTTCTAAATTACAATAACATTGAAATATAAAAAGGTCATACATTTCACTCTAACCTTGCAATTTCTCCATATGGTAAGCCCAATGCAATTTCATATTTCAACAATGTATTACACTTACGAAATTATAAATAATCATTCATTGGCATATGTATGCCATAACATTTTTCCTTTCATGCTGAAGAAAAAATATAGGTATTTTTCTTCTTCTTGGTAGAACTAAACTTGGTAGTGAAATTTAAGTAACCAATGATGAATGTAAAAATGAAATAACCATTGACTGTAATGAGGAAAACAATCTGAAAAGCAAAGATCGTGACTATTCTTTTTAGTTGACTCCATCCATTATTTAACCAACCACGACAATAGATAAAAATAACGACTTAGCATTAATGAGAATAAAATCAATCTGTGAAGTAGTGGTTATGATGATTTGGCTCCATTTGTCAGAATGGGGAACACAGTCCCAATAATAATGCAGACTGGAGATAAATCAGAAGTGATGGGATTCAGAATTGCGTGCAGAGTGAAATTAGAGTTGCATTACTATTAAAACGCCAGGATACACCAGAGTTTCATTTACCCAGATTTGCATTACCATAAAACACCAGGATACACCGGATTCGATTTTAATTCGATTTGTGTTTAATTAGGATTGCGTTTAATTTAGATTTGCATTTCCCAGTAACACTTAGACCCCAATAAACAAAATGAAGGAAATGGGACTCAGAATTTGCGTTCAGACTGCCATGAGATTTTGCAATGTCAATTAAAACACAGACCTCCAGTGACTAAGTTGAAATGTAAAGAGATTGAAATGTGTTCAGATTGCATAAGGTTTTGCATTTTTAATTAAAACGTATACCTCCAGTAACCAAATGGAAATGTAAAGAGATTGAAATGCGTTCAAACGACATAAGGTTTTGCAATGTCAATTAAAATGCAGATCTCCAGTAACCAACTAAAAATGTAAAGAGATTGAAATGCGTTCAGACACCATAAGGTTTTGCAATGTCAATTAAAATGCATACCTCCAGTAACCAACTGAAAATTTAAAGAGATTGAAAGGCGTTCAGATGGCATAAGGTTTTTCAATGTCAAATAAAACGCAGACCTCCAGTAAACAACTGGAAATGTAAAGAGATTGAAATGCATTCAGACGGCATAAGGTTTTGCAATGTCAATTAAAACGCAGACCCCAATAACAGTATACAAATGTGCCCCAACAGTGGCAAAATTGCCAAGGTACAAATGCCAAAAACGCCCCGTAACAATGTTAAACGCCCCATATAACAGTGACCAAAAAAAACACCCGAAAACAGTGCAAAAACGCCCAGAAATAATGCCCACTGTAGATAAAAACGCCCAATAAAATAATGTTGCTGTATGTAAATAAAAACGCCCCATAAATAATTGCCAGAAGTGAAAACGCAGTCATTAACACATTCAATGCAGATCAAACCCAATATCTACAATGCATACCATAAGGAAAAACGCCCAACTCATACATTCTTCTCATGGCCAGAATGCAGCGGTAAAAATTTCAGACAATTGCCAGAATACCAACACTATCCATCTCGGCTATTGCCAGAATGCAAGGATAACTAATAAAGACAAATTCGGCATACAAGACAGCAAATCCCAACATCTACCCCACAAAAGGTTTCCAGGACAATAATCGTTGTAGCATACAAAACGACCCACCATAGCTGAAGCAGCATCTTAATATAATGCATCATAACCACATGAGAAAATGACTAGACAGTTTACCCTACAAGAAATAAAATTTCATACCGTTGCCTCTCACTTGCCTCGGACAACATCCCGCGCTCTGTGCCGCTTCCCACGCTCCGTGCTGCTTCTGCTTGCCGACTATAGAAATCTCACTGGTACCTCCCAGCTAATCGCTAGGGGTACTATGCTTCCCCCTTAGCCCCTCGAGCCGCAAAGGGGCCACACAAGAACCAGAGATAAGACTAGCTTCTCATCTCTCCTCCAAGGCTAAGCTACCACTCCATTACAGTTGAGATAAACACAACTCCTCACAAGAAATTCGTCAAGTCTCAATCCGGCAGCGTAACGTTACGCTAACCGTTCATCCCCTCTTCCTTCTTTTCCCCTTCTTTTATAGAAATTTGAGACTCACCTACTTTCCTAAACATTATTAATTTAATTTTTTATGACAAACCTCTAAAAGTTCCTTTCCGTCCAAGTGTCACTCATCCCTATGGTTCTCCAAAAATTAATTTATTTTTAATAATTAAAAATCTCAAATCCCTTAATCCCCCCAAAAAACGCTCCTTAAATTACTCCTAGGGTTCCTAGATCCCCTCTAATGATTTTATTAACTTTCCTAAAATGAAGTTGTCGATTTTTAGTAGCTCCTTAATTGTTGGTTCCTTTTAGCTCTTTACCCTAGGTCCCCTACTTTCTATTATTAAGTTTCCTTTATTATATGTTTCTTATTTCTATTATATATATCTCTCTTGTTTTATTTTTTTTTATATATATATATATATATATATATATATATATATATATATATATATATATATATATATATTCTTATTATTTTTATTTTTAAAACCCAAAAAGACAAAAGCACTCATTAAACCTTTCATTGTATTTCTAAAATCCTAACTTTTCTACTCCCACACTTTAATTAGTTTATTTCTTCTTTATCATTTAAAAACCACGGGTTTCAATTAATTTATCTCCCTCATTACTTTACCCCCCCCGAATTTAAGAAGACTTTAACTAACACATAGGAGGGTTTTAGTTTACGCCTTTGCGTTTATTTTTGCAGGGTCTATTCCTAAGGCTAGACCAAAATTTTATCTTAGAGATGTTTTTT
>JZKD02S1423761.1:1007175-1033394 GCA_000966675.3 Picea glauca | reverse complement strand
TAAGTGGTTTATCATCATAAAAATCCAGATCACTTGCGAGCAAGTGTCCTCAAAGAATAAGTTTTGTGAGTGCGCCAGAGCGGGATGTTACACCTTCACCTATGTTCTTCGAAATCAGAATGCAAACGCCCACATATGCTTAAAGTTGCAACTTGTAATTGATGATAACATGGATTTGTGACTGATCATTCCTGTTTACAGTTTTTTTGAAACACTTGCCAAGAGTTTATAACCACACTCATTGGTCAAGTTTACATGAAAATGCTAGAAATAGGCTTAGGAAAAAATGCCTCAATCAACTTTTACAAAGAAGCCAACAAGGCTTAATGCGCAAAAATATGCCTCTCACTCTTCATCACGTAAGAGTAGGTAAACAATCCTTTTTCAATGCTTCATAATCAAGTAATTATGGCCTTTACATGGCAATTACATCAAATTTTGAAGGCAATTTTTATGTGCCAAATTTTTTGAAGGAAATCTTATAAAAAATGGTTTTCAAATTAGATCATACCTCATCGCACAAAAAATCATTGAGCTTTAAATCACATCGGCATTATTGTCGTGGACCCTAGTAAACCCGATGTGTGTAACAAGGTATGTATTGTGAGTGCACTATAAACCATCCATGGCCCGACCTATCCAAACACCAAAAAACAAAATCGTCGATATATGGGAATCAATTGGATTTAAAAATCCGAGTAAAATCTCCAAATAGATGAAGCATGATCTGCACCATCCAGGTGGAAAAATGGTCGCTATAGACAATATTTGTGATCTCGTATCATCTAGCCATTAACTGATACCCCCGATCACCACCATCTTGCAAGGTTTTTCGACTCCTGGGGTTTCTGGAGAAATTGCTGATAAAATATCTAGAAAATTGGGCCTCGGCTCAAACTAGCCAAATCGCTCTTTTCATGTAGAAAATTGGGTCGCGGATCAAACTATCCAAATCGATGAGATCATCCTTCTGCATGACCTTCTTCTTAATCTTAAATGAAGATCCTGTCTCCCAAGCAGGCTTTCGAATACACTAGCGGTGACCTTCAGCCGGAAATCCAAACAGAAAAGAAAGTTGACTTCGAGCCGGTTAAGCTCCGCAATGTTAATGCCTTCCACTCTGGCATAGAAAGCATTATTATAATGTGCATCATCCAACATTTTGGCGGCAATCATGAGGCTTTTCTTTCATGCATATCAGCTCGCAAATTTGAACAGATCTAGAGTCTTGGCTGCTCATGGATTTGAACAAAGGATCTCCTTCGCCCACCTGCTCTACCGATCGCCTGAAGGTTTTGAACTAGGCCGATTTAAGATCAACCTCCAGCCAATGCTTCTCCCAGCAATCCTTCAACATCAAGCTATCTCCAACAACATTTGTGAAGTCATTGATCTCAGGGACTCCTCCTATGCAGCCTCACAGGTACCTGATGCTATCCTTGGGTGACTATTGCAGCACGACTTCCCGTTGTGATCGAAGGAAGGACCAAACTCATTGAGTCAAAGAATCCAAGTGAGCATGCATTGATCGCCTCCAAGTATTCAAGATCATCTCCATGATTTGGTAGCTCCCTTTTCATGGTGGCACCTGCCTCACAGATCTTTAACCAAAGCTCCTAATAATGGCTACATGGAGGGTTACAGAGTTTGTGATCACTAAGACTGTAGGCTGCATATCCATTTTCTGTGATCTTGTTGTCTTGAACCTGGATGGGATTCAATTCCTACGGATTGTCGAATTAATGCATGAGACTTCTCACGGGCACATCTGAGGTAGTCAAGGTTTGTTTGCACAGGATCCATGGTGGAGCCAGTGAGAGATGACGGTCTCAAATCTTCTGAGAACTTGAACGCGAGCGCAGAGGCGTCGTTGTCTTCGTTGGCTACTATTGATAATTCGACTGCGGCCATCGACCAGATCCAAGATAAGAAGCAACTTTCTCATTCGGAGGTCATTTGGCACAATTTTCATGCCGTTGGATTTCCCTCGTCCTGTCCTTTACAATGATGCCATTACTTCTCGATTCCGAGTTGGAAATTTTTTGAGTTTTTTCCATCAAAAGAGAGATACTTGCCCCCTTAAAACTTGAAATTTTGCAACATAGCATAAATAAAACTTGTAGAAACATTATTAACTGCTTACCAAACCAACACCAAGCACTTTCATCTCATAATCGTGCTTTTCCAATGGTGGATGGAGCCTCCTTCTTCATAGGCTCTTTTACATTCTTCTTGTTTAACTTGTGGCGAATTTCAGGGTGCAATTTCCAGCACTTCTTCTCCCAATGGCCACTAATTTTGCATAAATTGCAAAAATTCCTTCGTCTTCCATTCCACTATACATTCCTTGTAGGAGGATACGAAAGGTTCTTCTTCTTCTTAGTCTCACTTCTCATGGACACATCCATCTTCTTAACCCACATTTTCTTTGTTTGATGATTAACTACATCACGGTTAGAAAATCTATGGAAGTAATCATTTCTCTTATATGCAAAATAAAAACTTGAATGAATTTTATACCTTCCTGACTTGTCCTTGAACTCATGAGGACTAATTGTCTTGATTCCCTTCTTGGAATACGGTGGTGAAGAGATGCCTTTCTCTTTAGCAACTTTCAAGCATTCTCCTTTCTCTTCATGTCCATAACCCAAGCCTGCAATTGGTTGTCTTGGTACAACCTCCAATGGCTGGGAGACTCCTTGACCATTAATGCTAAGTCCACCTCCTCTATACCCCATCTTCATGAGGATATTCATGCCAACATTAGTTTCATATGGAGAGAAAACAGAACATGAAGAAACATCATATACCTCGGTTTGAGATGCAGCATCCATCTTCTCAACCTTCTATAAATTAGCCAATAACTCTTCCTTGTCTTGTAGAATTTCTTGAAGCTCTTGCTTCTCCTCTTTAGCTACTTGCAAAAGTCTTCTCAATTCTGCATTTTCATATTGAATGTTGTCATTGATCTCTTGCAACTCTTGCATTCTTTCAGCGTGCTTTGCTCCTCTGCCCATCTCGCAAAGCAGTCACCTACTCTGATACCACTTGATCCGTAAATGGGTTGAGTACTACTCTCCCAAATGTTTACAATGTGAGGATCTTTAAATTGACTATGGATTATACAGATTTTATTGAGCATATTAGTTCATTTATCTTAATGCATTAAAACACATAAACATAAGTAAATGAACATAAAATGGAGAAAAACACATGAAGTAAAATAAGAGAGAGAAAACCGATGTTGATAACGGAGTTCACCCCTCACCTCTGGGGCTACGTCTCCGAACCTGCTCCAACTGGAATCCAGATCTTCTATATTCCTTCTTCAAAGTGAGCTCTCAAAAATCTGTTACATTCAAGGACTATGGCTCTTCATTAGCTCAGCACTATGGCTTTCAATAGCTAAGCACTCTCTCTTCTCTTCTCCTTCTCTCAACATGGATCACATAAGGAATATACATAGTTTTTCCTTACTCACTTTCCAACTAAGAGAATTGATTACACGATCCACAATTGTAGGATCTGATTACAAAGAAGGAAAAACAAGATCCTTAAAAGTAGGATCTTCAACCATCTTAGGCTCAAAAATGGAAAAGTCTCAAAACTACCCAAAGACTTTCCAACCATGCCCTTGATTCTCTCAACCTACAATTGAGAAGAAAATGACAAATTGGTGTGAGGTGGTTTCTCACATGAAAACCAATTTCCATAATTAATAAATGAATAATATGTGAGACAAATTTTCTCTCACAAATATTAATCATTTTAATTACAAGTGAATAATAATAATGTATGAGTTATTAAAGCTCATAAAATGCATGAGCACTTCATAAAAACATTAATGAAACTAATATGAAAAATGCATGAAGCATTTTCCCACAAATGCATAATTAAATGCTTGAGAAATAAAACTCAAGAAAGCATCATTTAAATCCACTTAAACACTTTTGTTGCCACCTTGAAATCAACATGGCGCTAAGTTATTTCACGTGCAGAGATCCATTCGGATCAATAGGTGGATCCCGTGGGCGACTTCCCACTAGAGACAGATCGTATTCTAGACAAGAGTGAACTTACACTCTGGAATTGAGTCGTAAGATAGGTAAAGGTGCAATGGAAGAACCTTAGTCCCGAAGAGGCTACTTGGGAAATGGAAAGTAATATACTGGAAGAATATCCATTTCTATTCCAAAATAGTATTAATTAAAACAAGTTATCACCGAGGATGATGATAAGTTTCAAGGGGGCCTGTATGTGATATCCCACAACTTGGATTTTTAATTATTATTTCTATTATTATTATTTTTAGAATTTTAATTATCTTTCCAAAAATACAAATTGGTCAAGTGACCAAAATTGAATTGTAATACCTTATTATTTTTATGAATAAACAAATATAGAAAAATGGGCACACGTTGAATCATCTGTAAAAAGAAGGAGCTAGGAATCTAAAGGGGTTTTCCAACTGGAGGTAGTCTGAGACAAGTTGTAGAGTTAACTTAAATTAAAAAATATGCATTCCATATTTATACAAGAATCTGTGAACATGTGTAAAGTTGTATTTAACAGGTGTTCAGTCAGAAGAAGGCTCGAGATAAGTGTCACAAGTCCTAGGAAAAATGAAAGAAGTCATGACAAGGGAATGGGATTCCATTCCAAGGAGTGACGAATTTGATATCTTGAGAAAAGATATGCGCAAATGTACTTCACACAGTAAAATTTTACAAATATTACTCACAACAATAGAGCTCAAATTTATGAAAGAGGCGACATAGGTATCACCTTGAATTTTGAACTCATCTCATAGGTGACAGAGGTGAAATAGACTCTAGTGTAAGGTTGGGAGGAACATGGAATTCAATGTGTGGTTTCCCCAAAGTTCTGGGTTTTATTCTTGTTATGAATATGTCGATTTAAATCTTACTATGTTTTTATTGTGCATTACTATATTTAAATTCTTGGCATAAAATAAATTGTAACATTGTTATAAATTAAGTGAATTATCAAAGAGGATCGATGTATATCATTAGTTTAGGAAAAATGTGAAAAGAAGCAATAGCTATTCAGATCCTAGATCTTTGAACAGAGTCATAATACCAGTAATAAAGTAATAAAACTCATATGTATAAATGAGTTAATAAATCAAAGTTTTATTCATATAAGAGATTTACAAGGAATAGAAACAAAGTTTCAACATATACAATGCATACAACCAAAATGAAAAATAGTTACAGAGGTAGCATTTACAAAATTACACTTTGTATGGATCCAAAAAGGGAAACAGTGACACAAGTAATATTTTACATGGTGCAAGAATTCGAAAACAAGAATTGTTAGAGAAATTACAAATTACATTATGCATAAAGGGAAAATGTTACGGAGATAAAAAAATTCACTATGCATGTATCCGAATAGGTGAATTGTTATAGAGTTAATGTTTACAAAATTACACTATGCATATATCCGAAAGGGATATGGTCACAAAGCTAACATATTATACCATGCATATATCCAAAAGTAAATAGTAACATAGTTTAATAAAATGTGCTATACATATATACAATTAGGTACATAGTTTAAAAATAATGCATCATGCATGAAATTGAAAATAATCGTTATAAAGCACACTTGCATATATGAGGAAGGAATTCATTACAATGACCATGTATATTCCAAAAGGGAAATACCCATAAAGAGAAACACAAATATAAATAATGATTGTATATAAATGAATGGAAATAATAACCAGGGTATTACAAAGTTATGAAAATGCGTAAACAATGAATATGAGTTAAAGACTTCCATGAACGATATTACAATTTTTACTTAGAGTAATCCTATAATGTAGTGCCAAAATCGAAGGTAGTTAAGGTTTGGAAGTCGAATACCTCTCTGGGAAAATGCATTCTAGCATCTCCATAGTACCAGCTTCCATGATACTTGTACATCAAATAGTATCAAAAGTTAGGATGTGGTACAAACCTTTTCTTAAATGACAAAATTATTTACATAATTAAAATATCAACTTACCATGGGTGTACCAATTATCCGGTATCTATGTTTGTCACTTGAACTAGACTGAATGTATAGGGAGTCAAATGGATGATGGGTACCTTCGCAAACATTACTTAAGGACCAACATTAGTCATTTACCCAATAATAAAGGTATCAATATTTATAATATAACAACCCCATCATTACGGATATAAATGTGTTGAACCTGCACAGAATAGATCTAGCTAGAAAATACTACACACATTTGCAGAGAGAAATTGAGAAAGAAGAAGCAAGATAGAAAGAATGGAAGAATTATCATTAACAGTATTCCACACACAAAGAGTGAATAATTTACAATAGATATAGGATACATGAGTAACTAATGAGCCATAGTGTTGGTATAGATTGATCTGGACACAGACTGGTAGTTACAAGAGTAAATTTTCACCTAGTCTAGTCTCTCAAGTAGTTACGGGTGATGATCCCAATGTTGCATGGTGACAAAACCAATGCAACATCTAAACTCAACTCAACTAGTCAAACTGACGTGTCAACTAAAAGAGAATATTCTCCAAGTGGAATATTCTCCCCTAAAATATAGGAGACTAGATAATGACTAATTATGACTAATAAACAAGTAAAAACCTTAGGAAAAATAAATCATAGGTGTGTGTGAACTAAATCCAACACCCCCCTTGAACATCACTATGGTGAAAATAAAGAATGGGTCTCGGCTACAAGGCCATGTTAGGTACCCAATTACAAAAGATACACTGAAATAAAGGAGGAAAGAGGGAAAACCTCATGGAAACAAACCCCCCCCTCAAATTACAATGCATAAAATAAAAAAATGAGAAGGAACAAAAACAGTTGCTAACCAACCTTGTCCTTCACTCCAAGAAGACCTCGCAACTGTGCAAGTTTGTGCTCGTTGAATATTATGTTGAAGATGTATATGTCTGGACAGATCTGATGAAGTATATGCACCATTGATATGTCCACACATATCCACTTTATCTTCTTGTAATGAAAAATATCCAAATAAATTTTGGATGAAATTTTGAAAACTGTGCGGTTGTTTCTAGAAAAATGTTGAAATTTTGTTGATTTTAAAATGATCTTAACTTCACTTTCCAGACTCTATTTTAGACGATTTGTTTTTTGAAATTGGATATTTTTCTGAGATGAATTCAAATATCCAATTTGTTTCTGCAAATGTTTCTCAGAAAATATCATAATGGCGTCTGATGTGCACCTCTCCCTTTTTGACTACTGAGATGCATGCCATATATCGTCCACATGAATTTCAAATAACAAATCTGAAATGGTGTATACATCAACTTCAATTAATGGAATACAAATTTCTGCAAATACTTTTGTAGAAGACTCTTCATAATAAGAGGCTTGATCTTCTTATGGCTTCTCTTCTGGCTCTATCTATTTGACCTCCTGCATGAAATATTCACAATATTCATTATTCCCAAATAGAACCTCCAATCTGGTCCATAATTCATTTGGAGTTGATCCTTGTGATTCTTCATATACTTGATGGAAAAGTTTGGGAGAAACAGACATGTTGATACTTCCTATGGCCATATATTGTCTATTGAGAAAGTCATTTTTCTCATCGACAAAATCAGGCTCTACTTCCATTTCCATAGCTATTCGGTACAATCCTCTGCATCTAAGATGAAGAAGAATTTTTGGCTTCCATTCTGAATAGTTATGAGGCATGAGAAGTATTTTTGGTGAATAATCCATCTTTTTTATGTCTTCAATCTTTTGTGCCTGCAAAAAATTAATTTGGTGTATCTTTTGCTTAATATTCGGTCAGATATGATACCATGTAAATGTTTTGAACCTACACATAATAGATCTAGCTAGAAAATACTACACACATTTGCAGAGAGAAATTGAGAAAGAAGAAGAAAGATAGAAAGAATGGAAGAATTCTCATTAACAATATTCCACACACACAGAGTGAATAATTTACAATAGATATAGGATACATGAGTAACTAATGAGCCATAGTGGTGGTCTAGATTGATCTGGACACACACCACTAGTTACAAGAGTAAACTGCCACCTAGTCTAGTCTCTGAGGAAGTTATGAGAGTGCACTGCCACATAGCTGAGTTAACTAGTCAACTAGTCTTCAGTTAACTGACTAAACAAAGAGTAGTGAGTTGGTGATGATACCAATGTTACATGGTGACAAAACCAATGCAACATCTAAACTCAAGTCAACAAGTCAAAATGAAGTGTCAATTGAAAGAGAATATTCTCTAGGTTGAATATTCTCCCCTAAAATATAGGAGACTCGATAATGACTAATAAACAAGTAAAAACCTTAGGAAAAATAAATACTAGGTGTGTGTGAAGTAACTCCAAAGACGACTGCATGCGATGCAATGAAAAATCCATTTTTGTTTAGTTTTAAGACAAAAGGCGATCAATGACAACAATTAATCAACACGACTTGACGATGAGAACCACACATGCAGATCACACAACAGAAAAAAAACGACTCTGACACTAGAACATTAGGCAATTGGATGAAACAAGTGATAATTAATAGACAGATAAAAATGACTACCTACCCGACATAAGAAAGAAAATGCCTACCAGCTAAAGGACAACATCAACAACCCGACACAATGACTTCGACGACCAATATCTACAAACCTCTACAGTGTGCAAAACCAAATGCATTGAGCCATTATGGGACCAAGTACCAACATCAATTATAATGAACAATGCTCACATTGGGAAGCACAAGACCTAAGGCCTAGTCAACAACTGTCCTTATCGGTCATGCACACAATGACCCAATGATAAGGAATCATGCTACCACATGGTGACAAGTGTGATTGTAACTAAGGCACAACATAAACCAATCAACCTTAATCATGACATGATCCAAACGCCAAAATTCCAAACTTAAACTACCAACAATAGACGCAGATGATAAATGAAGCACTCAAACAACCAACTGGAAATGGAGCAGGATAACTATGTTCGATACATTTTAAATCATGCAATGAACCATATATCCTTCTTGTTTCTTACAAGGAATTCACCTGAGTTCTGACAAAAGATAACCTTCCACCGTTAAAATCCAACCTGAAGCATAAGATACATATTTATCCACTAACATACATGAATATAACCTAATAATAACACATAGCTCATAGTGATTAATTGATCTAACCAATCATAATATATTATTCAATTATAACATCTTCAAGTATCTTTTACCCTTTCTTTCAACTATTTATTGATCAATAAATCAACTATACTTTAACTTTTCCAGGTCGATATCAACAAGAATAATTTCTTCCTTACCTTCTATTTTAAAATTCAATACTTTAGAAATATGACAGGAATGAAGAATATTAAAATGAATAAATTAGCATTTAAAATTAAAAATGCCATCTAAATTAAGAAGGCTTCCTTATCAACCTTGGCATTAAACCATTACAACATATGCAACCCAAATAGCGTTTCAATCCGACAACTCATGTCATCCAACTACACAATATATATACATATGATCCATCAACAAGGATAAAATGCAGTGGTGTAGCAACTTAATTCGTGATAAGGGTTGCGCAAATCCTAAGAAACTGATAAATGGCCTTTAAATGAAAACTGTAAATAGTTAAGAATCTTTAAATAGAAATATGCAATCTAGTTATGAAGACTGCATTAGTCACAAAATCTGTAATTGAAATTAAATCAAATGGTAAGGTAAACATTCCATCTATCCAATCAAGTTGTTTTTTATCAATGCCAATCCATTCAATAACTATTCAATGCCAAGAAAATCGTCCAAAATTAAAATCGATGTCAAAAAGTAAATACATGCTATTACTATCTATTAAATATACATTGTCAACAACAGTAGCGTTGGCTATTAACACATGACATTGTTGTCTATTAAATGAATGGTGTCATTGTCTATTATCAATAATATCCATAACTATATGATCCATATGATCCATAAATATCGACCATAACTATCATACACAACAACAACACAATCATTACCAACAACACAATTACACAGTCACAATGCGCACTATTACATAGCCATAAAAAGCAACTATCACATTGTCACAACGAAACCATAATTGACATCTAAATTCACTTTCATAAAAATGCAATCATGATATTTCTAAAACTGATGTCATTATCTTTCTAAAAATGCAGTCATGATATTGCTAAAAACCCAGTCATGATCCATAAAGATCCATAACTGTCATACACTGTACAAATTCATTGTCAATCATAGGTATAGTTCTCTATCTATGGAATTTAACCATTGTCCTTTAAGTTGGAACCAATATAATAAAATTGCTATCTATCAGTATCCTTTAAACTGAAACAAATATACCAAGTTGTATAAACTATTGATAGATATTTGTTGTATAAACTATTGATAAATATTCGTTGTATAAACTGTGTAAACATTTGCTCTATAAACTATTGATCAATATTCATTGTATAAACTATTGATAAATATTTGTTGTATAAATTGTGTAAACATTCATTGTATAAACTATTGATAGATATTCGTTGTATAAACTATTGATAAATATAATGATAAATCGGGGGTAAATTCGTGGTTCAACAAACGCAGGTAAAGAAACAATGAAATCATTGGTAAATTCGTGGTTCATTGAAAACGCATGTAAGTAACAATGAAATCGCTAGTAAATATGTGGTTCATAAAAAATGCAGGTAAGTAACAATGAAATCACTGGTAAATGTGTGGTTCATAAAAAATGCAGGGATTTTTCCCACTCTAACGTCGGGGTTTAATATTCAACAAGAAGAGATTGTCAAGTATAATAAATTAAAAACACAGAGTAATAATTTGCAGTGGTAAGTAATATAATGCATAGATTAGACAATTTCCCATTCAAAACACAGTGGTAATCAATCACAGAAACGCAAAGATTAATCATTCAAAGCAAAGTTTAAACATTCCAAGAAACAAACTGTTGATCATTTAAGGAAAGGCAGAGTTAATCATTGAAAGAAATGTAGAGATAATAAATCAAGAAAACACAGAGATACTCATTCACAAGGAGGGCACAAGGATTAGAGATTAATCAGAAAGAAAAATGCAAAGATAAGTAAGGGATAGATAGCTCGGAGAAATTCATCCTTCACTTATTATCCATGCCAGGAAATAAGGGCATTTGAATATATAGGTCTTTAAACACCAGAGTGATGACCGTTGATTCATCTCCTAGCCTACTCCTCGAGCACGGACTAATAACTAAAGGATAAGGGACAAAATATAAAAACTCAATTTTTCTTCACATTACTCAATAAAAAAAAACACAGAGAAGTCATTGCAATTAGAGGTTGGGTTCAGCATGAGAAATCAATTCATAAAATAGCGAGGAAGGGGATTACAAATGTCGTAGGAAAGAAGGTGCAATAAATCTCATGGAAATGAAATCTTTAAGTGAGCATAGAAAAATAACATGTGTAAATTAAATTTAATTGTAAGTAACAACTTTAGCAGGCGTACCTTAGCCAAATGTAAATGCTTTGAAGTTGTTTTTCTTGTGCACGCTTCGTCCAGCTCCCTCTTGTTGATTGATGTGACCTCACCGGTACCTCCTAGCCAATGCTAGGGGTACTCTTCTTCCCCTTGATTCCCCCAGCCGCAAAGGGGCCACACACATAATACCATAGAATTTATAGCACCTAGCTTGCCTCGCAAGGTTGATCTAACACTTGTCACCCAAGATGGGTATCCCAACTCCCACAAGAGAAAGCTTAGTCAAGATAAAAATTCAGTAGTGTAACATTACGCAAAAATATGAGATCCATAATCCTCCTCCTCCATCCTTTTTATAGATCTTTTATGTAATTAGTTTCCCAAAGTCTCATTAAATTCTTTTTTCATTAAATGAAATAGGAAAAATCTCCCCGTACACATGTCGCTCAATCCCTTAGTTGCACCAAAAAATCAATTTTATTAATTGATTAATTAGCCCTATTTCCCTCAGCCGCCTAAAAGCATTCCTAAAAATGCTCCTTGGTATCCCAATATTCCCTTACAAATATTAAATGAATTACTCCTTACTTAATTCCTAGTTGAGTTCATAAATAGCAAGTTCCCAAGGCAAGCTTCCTTACTAAGTTAGACATTCAAATTTTTCTTTATGTTTCCCCTTTTCTTTAATTTTCCCCTTTTTCTTTAAGTTTCCTATTCATTTAAGTTTTCCTTCTTTTCCTTTTTTAACTAAAATTCAATTTAGCAAGTGTAGATAAAACAACCATTTACCCTTTTCCCTCTTTAATTAAAATTTAATTTAGCAAGTGTAGATAAAACAACCATTTACCCTCTTTTCTTTTTAACTGGAAATTAAATTAGAAAATGTAGAAAAAACAACCATTTCCCTTTTCAATATTTTAATCCTCCACTCTAATTCTGACATTAATAAATAAATTTGAATTTCCTACCCCCCTTCTTGTTACATGTTTATTTAGTATTAGTTTTTTTTACCAAATGTTCTACTAGACCTAGGTTTAAATTTCACTAGGTTGGGCATCCTTTGTATTAGGGAATTTTTTTTAAAATATTACTTATAACATCATTCATTTTAAGGTCAACTAAGTTTATTCACTTACTAGTTAAAATCATGATGTGCCCTTCAGGACACACTAGGTGCTCCAAGGGTGCCACTTGCTTCTTTTTGTTTTCCTTGCACGACATTCCCTTCAAGATGCACTAGGTGCTCCAAGCTTCCACTTGCCTCTTTCTGTTTCTTTGTGCGACGTGCCCTTCAGGATGCACTACATGCTCCAAGAGTTCTACTCACCTCTTTTTGTTTCCTTGCGCGACATGCCCTTCAAGATGCACTCTGTGATCCAAGGGTGCCACTCACCTCATGAGTGACTTTGGTAGATGTCAAACCCATGGAGTCAATACTCCGCCAGGTGAGAGACTAAGGGCCGTTAAGGAATAAGGCCTCTGCCTTATTGCACACCCCTTAGAATCATCATGAGCGACTATCACAGTGTCCCCTCATGACAT
The DNA here is from genome assembly GCA_000966675.3 of Picea glauca. Taxonomy (NCBI): domain Eukaryota; kingdom Viridiplantae; phylum Streptophyta; class Pinopsida; order Pinales; family Pinaceae; genus Picea; species Picea glauca. The sequence continues at coordinate 1,020,334 of JZKD02S1423761.1, read as the reverse complement.
CATGGTATTTTTGAACTAGGTAATATATAACCTACAGTTAAAGCCACAACAGGAGTGTTAGTAGGTTGCGGAAAGGATGTTGCCACACCTCTCCCTCAAAGTCTCTAGTTGTCCTACGTGATGCCTCTACTCCACATGTGAGTTTGGTCGAAAATCTATCGTCAGCCTGCATCCATCAATGAATCATGTCAACAATAATAATCAATCATCATAACATCTAATCATATGTACATATGTCACATAAAAAAAATTCAAACCCAACAGTCAACTCCTTGACTCGATCCGGAGCCCAAGCAGTTTCATCGATGCCTCTGCATCCTTGAGGTCCAAAGTCTTGCACACTTAGAAGAACCCAGTCAATAACACTTATCTATGTAATACAACCAAATAATATCTCATCAAATCCATAATGTCTCATAATCATAATCAAAACGACCAATAGATATAATAACCTAGATCACTTGCAAGCAAGTGTCCTCAAAGTATAAGTTCACTCAGTGTATGAAAGAGAGGGATGTTACATACACCCCCTCTTGGTTTAAATTCCGTCCTAAAGTTTCACAGTATATAAGTGTTGTAATAAAGTGTATCATAGTATCATAAGTCTATCTAACAAACAAAAAAAGGAAACTGTTGACGCATATCATATGCGTCCTCCCAGGTCGTCGAGTGCGAAATACAATTTTCCCACTAGACCTTGACTTGATCTACTATTTGACACCGTAGATGTTGAATGAGATGGTCTAGGATACGGATTGGCTCTATCGTGAGCGCACCCTGGTCCGATCTTGAAAGTAACTCATGTCAACAACATGAATAAGATCACTAACATAATTTCTCAAAATAGATACGTTAAAAACGTCATGCATACGCATCAAATAATCAGGCAAGTCAAGTCGATAGGCCACGGGCCCCTTATTTTCCACAATCTCAAAAGGTCCCATGAACCTAGGAGATATTTTATCACCCTTTTCAAACTTTATCAAACTCTTATGCAGTTTCACCTGCAAGAAGACTCGATCGTCAACTTCGTAACTATGGTTGACACAATGCACATTGTCATAACTCTTTTTTTGATCATGTGCTTTTTTGATCCTTTGTCTTATTGTTTTCATTTGATCTTTCATTTCTTTGATCTCTTCTGGCCCCACTAGGACCCTATCCTCAATCTAATCCCAACTCAAAGGTGTCTGACACGGTCGCCCGTAAAGAAATTCTAAAGGCGCCATCTTAATGGTGCTTTGATAACTGTTGTTATATGATAATTATACCAGTGGAAATAATTATTCCCAATTCTTATGTTGGTCCATCACGTACATGCACAACATATCCTCCAATATTTGTTTTGTTCATTTGGTCTTCCCGTATTTCTCCCAGTGATACGTGGTACTAAAGTTAATTTGGGTTCCCAAGGCCTCTTGGAAACTAGTCCAAAATAATCTTGTAAACACTGATCCTCTATAGGATATAATCCTCTTAGGCACGCCATGCAGCCTCACAATATCACTGATGAAATATCTAGCTATGTCAGGTGCTTGATACATCATACGCACAAGAATAAAATGAGCACTCTTCGTCAGAGTGTCGACTACCACAAAAATCGATTAGTGTCTCCTTATTGTCAATGGAAATCCAACAATGAAATCCATTGAAATGACCTCTCATTTCGATTCTGAAATAGCATGTGGTTGTAGCAATCCTGGTTGATGTCTATGTTCAGCCTTCACCTACTAACATTCTAGACATCTTGCCAAATATTTGACTATGACTACCTTCATTCCTTTCTAGAAGAATAAGCGTTTAAGGTTTTCCCTCATCTTCGTGACTCTAGGATGAGCCATATACACTGCTCTATGTGCCTCATTTAGGATCAAACTCCTCAACTTGTCATTGGGCGATACATAAATACGACCTTTAAATCTCAATAATTTTTCATTGTCCATAGTAAGTCCTTCATATTTTGGCACCATCATTGTGTTTTGGTCCTATAAAATCCTTGACCTCTTTGTACTAGTCATAGTCGCGTTGTAAGGTTAGAATATTTTCACGTAGATTAGTCTGAGGAGGCATCACTTAAAAGATGTGTGGTCTCCGACTCAATGCATCTCACACTCTGTTCATTGTTCCCTTTATACAAGTAATCTTGAAATCGTACTCACTAAGAAATTTCGACCAACGTCATTGTCATGCGTTCAAGTCACCTTGCATAAAGATGTGTTATAGTCCACAGTGGTCTATTTAGTTCAAATTTTCATCCAATAAGGTAGTGCCTCCAAATTCTTGAGGCATAAACAATGGCTAACAAATCCAAATCATGCATTGCATATCACTCCTCATGCCTTCTCAACTTTCTCGATATGTAAGCGATCACTCGATCATCTTGCATGAAGACTCCACCTAAGCCTTCTTTGGACGCATCAGTGCATACTAAGATGTCCACGTCCATGTCAGGGACCTTTAGTATTGGTGTTGTTGTCAACATCTCCTTGAGCCTTTGAAATGCTTCTACACATTTCTCAGTCCAAACAAACTTCTTGTTCTTCTTCTGCAATTTCATAATCACATTTTCTATCTTCAAAAAAGCCACGACGAACCATCGGTAGTATCCCACTAAACCCATGAAGATATGCACTTTCAAGACATTCATCGGTGTAGGACATTCCATAATAGCCTCGACCTTTGCTAGATCAACAATGATACCTTCTCATGAGATGACATGCCCTAAGTAGTGAATCTTTGATTGATAGAATGAGCATTTAGACAATTTCCCATACAATTTGTTCTCTTGCAGACACTGTAGTACCAAGCAAAAGTTCTCATCATGTTCTTCCAAAGTCTGAGAGTAAATAAAAATATGATCAATGAATACTTCGATGAACTTGACCAAGTATTTGTGGAACACCCCATTCATAAAACTCATATATACCCCAGGGGCGTTTGTCAGTCCAAAAGGTAAAACAATAAACTTGTAATGTCCAAACCTCATCTTAAAGGCAATATTAGGGATTTCGTCTTCCTTGATCCGTAACTGGTCATACCCTTATCTAAATTCAATCCTTTAAAACACTGTCATGCCTATCATCAGATCAAACAGGTCATCAATCCTTGGCAACAAATAATGATTCTTGATGATTTCCTTGTTCAATTAAAGGTAGTCAATGCAGAGTCTCCATGAGCCATCCTTCTTCTATAAAAATAACATGCACACCCCATGGTGACACACTTGGATGTATAAGTCCTAGGTCCAACAACTCCTTCAGTTGCATTCTCAACTCCTGTAACTTCGGGGTTTACATTCGATAAGCCGTTCTTTCTATCGGTTCATCCCCCAGTTTTAGTTCTATGATAAATTCCAATTCCCTCTTTCATGGAATCCCAGGTAACTCCTAAGGTAATGTGTCCGCAAACTCTCTCACCACTGAAAGGTGTTCTAGACCTTCTGCTACTCCCTTCTCTTTCAACACAAGGATAGCATAAATCTTACATCCCTTGCACAAGCTCTTCTGTATCTATAAGGAAGAGATGAACCTGAGGGAAACTCCCTAGTTCTGACCTACAATCACGTGTCTCTGTCCCTCATCATCGACCAATCTCAATTGTTTCATCTTACAGTTGAGTATTGCCTCATACGATTCCATCCAGTACATACCGATCACGATGTCATAAGATCCTAAGATTATGATGTCCAAGTTGTCCCTAGTGACAAACTCTCCCAAGTTAAGGCTACACCCCATAACCTTCCCACCAAACTTCTTTTTGGCTCCCAAATCCATTTCTACAAAGCTAAACTAATCCTGTTTGACCACCTTTACCTTAATTTTTTTTCTTGTTGCACTAGAAATGAAACTCTCGGTAGCCCTAGGGATCTATCAAAATAATAAGGGTTTGGTCAGCAATGGTGCCTAATGTCTCGAGCACAGTCAACCAGTGCTCTGTCTGGTTGTTATTCACCATTGCAGGAATCCTATGGCCCTTGCCCAAATCTCCCATGGTAGTGGGTCTGGCTGATCCAGATGCTCTAGTCCTCTCCTGGAAACATTCATCAAATAGTTCCCATGACACGTCTTCAATTGCCATGTTCAATTGTAGTAGGAACATCTTCCACCATAGAAGAGCACTCCCATTTATTTGAAATACCGCCATGCAGACCTTCATGTTTGAGGTAATCGCAAAGTACAACGCACATCGCCATATTCTCCAACCATGCCTCGACGTTTGAGTCATCTATGACACTCGTGGACTTGAGAACTTATCCCTCTCGAGTTCTCTGTGAAATCTAACGATACTAGTTGGGGTGCATTATGGACCCTCAGGGGTATAGGTGCCCTGGCCTCATCTCAGTAAATATAGTGGATCACAGCCTCTAAGATTCCATGAAAGGACCTTGTCAGGCCATCATCATCCATTACAAAAATTGGATCCAAACCAAGGATTTGTTCATCCCCTTGGGGATTATACTCCCAGGGCATGGGCAACTTTGGAGGCATCACACCTCCTTCCACAACACCGTGCTACAAATATTTGTGGCAACCTCTAATTGAGGTCACCACATGAACACGTTAAATTTTTTAGTTAGAATTAGGTTAATACTCAAGGGTTTACTACAGTGGAAATCATGGAGATCCACAGTCGTAGGGTTGAACTCGCTCTCATATCATATATACCAACCTCATCATTACAACTACATGGGACGCAATGCAAAAGACAATTTTTTTTTTGTTTTAATATGGAAGGCAATCGACGACAACAATTAATCAACATGACTTGACGACGAACACCATGCATGAAAATCAAGCAACAAAAAACAATGAATTAGACAATGCACATCAAGCAAATGGACAAAACAAACAATAATTAATAGATAGAAAAAAATGACTACTCGCCCGACACAAGCAAGACAACACCTACCAACTAAAGGAAAACATCAACAACCCGACACAACAAATTCGACGACCAGTATCTAGAAACCTGTATGGCATGAAAAACCAAATCCATTGAGGCATTACGAGACTAAGTACCAACATCAATTACAATGAACAATGCCCACATCCAGAAGCATGAGAACCAAGGCCTAGTCAACAGGTGCCCTTATCGGTCATGCACGCAATGACCCAATCATAAGTAATCATGCTACCACATGGTGACAAAGAACGATTGTAAATAAGGAGGAACATAAGCCAATCAACCTTAATCGTGACATGATCCAAATGCCATAAGTCTAAACTTAAACTACCAACAATAGACGTAGATGATAAATGAAGCAGTCAAACAACCAACTGGAAATGACGCAAGATAACTATGTTCGATACATTTTAAATCGTGCAATGAACTGGAGAGACTTCTTATTTATTACAAGGTAGTGACTTGAGGTCTGACAATAGATAACCATCTACCATTAAAATCCAACCTGAAGCATAAGATACATATCAATCCACTAACATACGCGCATATAAACCAATAATAGCACATAGCTCATATGGATTAATTGTTGTAACCAATCATAATTTATTATTCAATTATAACATCTCCAAGTATATTTTACCCTTCCTTTCAATTATTTATTGATCAATAAATCAACCATACTTTAACTTTTCTAGGTCGCTATCAACAAGAATAATTTCTTCCTTACCTTCTATTTTAAAATTCAATCCTTTAGAAATATGATAGGAATGAACCATCTTAAAGAAAATAATTATCGTTTAACATTAAAAATATCATCTAAATTAACAGTGCTTCCCTATCAACCTTGGCATTAAACCATTACAACATCTACAACCGAAATATCCTTTCCATCTGGCAACTCACCTCATCCAACTGCACAATATATATACATATGATCCATCGACAAGGATAAAACGCAATGATTTAGAAACTTAATTAGTGATAAGGGTTGTGAAAATCCTAAGCAACTATTAACTGACCTTTAAATGAAAACTGTAAATAATTAAAAATCTTTAAATAGAAATCTGCAATCTAGTTATGAATACTACATTAGTCACGAAATCTATAAATAGAAATTAAATCAAAGGGTTAGGTAAACATTCCATCTATCCACTCGAATTGTTGTTTATCAATGCCAATCCATTCAATCGTTATTCAATGCCAATACATTCAATGCCAAGAAAATCGTCTAGACTTAAAATCGTTGTCAAGAAGTAAATACATGTTATTACTATCTATTAAATATAAATAATCAACAACAAAAATGCTAGCTATTAACACATGACATTGTTGTCTATTAAATGAATGGTGTCATTGTCTATTGTCAATAATATTCATAACTATATGATCCATATGATCGATAAATATCGACCATAACTATCATACACAACAACAAGACAACCATTACCAACAACACAATTACACAGTCACAAAACACACTATTACACAGCCATAAAATGAAACTACCATGATGTCACAACGCAACCACAATTGATATCTAAATTCACTGTCATAAAAACACAGTGATAATATTGTTAAAAACACAGTCATGATCTTGCTAAAAGCATAGTCATTATATTGCTAAAAATGCAGCCATGATCCATAAAGATCCATAAGTGTCATATAGTGTACAAATTCGTTGTTAATCACAGGTATAATTCGCTATTTATGGAATCTAACCATTGTGCTTTAGATTGGAACCAATATAATAAAATCGCTATCTATCGCTATCCTTTAAATTGAAACAAATATAACAAATTCATTATATAAACTATTGATAAATATTCATTGTATAAACTATTGATAAATATTCTCTATATAAACTGTGTAAACATTTGTTGTATAAACTATTGATAAATATTCACTATATAAACTATTTATATATATTTGCTATATAAACTATTGATAAATATAATGATAAATCAGGGGTAAATTTGTGGTTCAACAAACACAGGTAAAGCAACATTGAAATCGCTTGTAAATTCATGGTTCATCGAAAATGCATGTAAGTAACAAGGAAATCGTTGATAAATTCATGCTTCATAAAAAAAACAGCTAAGGAACAATGAAATCACTAGTAAATTCATGTTTCATAAAAAACACAGGGATTTCTCCCACTCAAACACTGGGGTTTAATGTTCAACAAGCAGAGATTGTTAAGTATAAGCAATTAAAAATGCAGAGTAATAATTCGCAGTGGTAAGTAATATAACACAAAGATTAGACAATTTACTATTCAAATCGCAGTGGTACTCAATCACAAAAATGAAAAGATTAATCATTCAAAACATTTTTTAAACATTCCAAGAAACACAATGTTGATCATTCAAGGAAAGAGGTAATCATTCAAATATATCAAGAGATAATCAATCCATAAAACACATAGATACTCATTCACAACGAGGGAAAAAGTATTAGAGATCAATCAAAAATAAAAACGCAGAGATAAGTAAGGGATAGATAGCTCGGTGAAATTCATCCTTAACTTATTATCCATGCACATGAAAGAAAGGCATTTGAATCTCTAGGTCTTTAAACATTGGAGTGACAATCGTCGATTCGGCTCCTGGTCGACTTCTTAGGATTGGACTATTAACCAAAGGATAAGGGACAAAAGATTAAAACTCAATTTTTCTTCGAATTAATCAATGAAAACAAACAAAGAGAAGTCATTACAATCAGAGGTTGGGTTCGCCACGGGAAATCAATTCAGAAAATAACAAGCAAGGGGATTACAAATCCCATAGGAAAGTAGGTGGAATAAATCTCATGGCAATGCAATCTTCAACAGAGAAGAGAGAAACAACATGTGTAAATTAAATTTCATTGCAAGTAACAACTTTAACATGTGTACCTTAGTCAAACATGAATGCTCCGAAGTTGATGTCCCTGCACATGCTCCGTCCAGCTCTTGTTTGTCGACCAATGTCACCTCACTGGTACCTCCCAGCTAATACTAGGGGTACTCTTATTCCCCTTGATCCTCGTGAGCCACAAAGGGGCCATGCACACAATACCAGAGAATTGCTAGCACCTAGCTCGCCTCGCAAGGTCGAGCTACCACTCGTTGCCTGAGCTGAGTATCCCAACTCCCACAAGAGAAAGTTCAGTGAAGATAAAAATTTAGCAGCGTAACATTATGCAAAAAGATGATATCCATACTCCCCCTCCTCCATCTGTTTTATAGAGTTTTTCAGTAATTAGTTTCCCAAATTCTCATTAAATTCCTTTTTCATTAAATTAATTAGGAAAAACCTCCTCATACACATGTCGCTTGATCCCCTAGTTGCACCAGAAAATCAATTTTATTAATTAATTAATTATTCCTATTTCCCTCACCCACCTAAAATCATTCCTAAAAATGCTCCTTGGTGTTCCAATATTCCCTTACAATTCTTAAATGACTTATGCCTTACTTAATTCCTAGTTGAGTTCATAAATAGCAAGTTCACAAGGCAAGATTCCTTACTAAGTTAGACATTTAGTTTTTTCTTTAAGTTTCCCCTTTTCTTTAAGTTTCCCCTTTTTCTTTAAGTTTCCCTCTTTTTCCTTTTTTAACTAAAAATCAATTTAGAAAGTGTAGATAAAACAACCATTTACCCTTTTTCCTCTTTAATTAAAAATTAATTTAGCAAGTGTAGATAAAACAACCATTTACCCTCTTTTCTTTTTAACTAAAAATTAAATTAGCAAATGTAGAAAAAACAACCATTTCCCTTTTAAAAATTTTAATCCTCCACTGTAATTTTGACATTAATAAATAAATTTGAATTTCTTACCCCCCTTCTTGTTACATGTTTATTTATTATTAATTTTTTTTACCACGTGTTCTATTAGGCCTAGGTTTTAATTTCACTAGGTTGGGCGACATTTTTATTAGGGAAAATTGTTTTTAAATCTTACTTATCACATCATTCATTTTAAGGCCGACTATTTTTATTCACTTACCAATTAAAATCACGACGTGCCCTTCAGGATGCACTAGGTTGTCCAAGGGTGTGACTTGCCTCTTTCCATTTTCCTTGTGCGATGTTCCCTTCAAAATGCACTACGTGCTCCAAGGGTGCCACTCTCCCCTTTCTATTTCCTTGCACGACATGTCCTTCAAGAAGCACTACGTGCTCCAAGGATGCCACTCGCCTCTTGACTGACTTTGGTAGATGTCAAACCCTTGGAGTCAATACTCCACCAGGTGATCTTGTGGGAGACTAAGGGCCTCTAAGGAATAAGTCCCCTGCATTATTGCATGCCCCTTAGAATCATTGTGAGTGATTGTCACAGACTTCCCTCAGGACATCGTGAGTCTTCTCAAAGTAGGTAATCGTTAACCTACAGTTTGAACAACAATGAGAGTGATAGTAGGCCATGGGATGGATAATTCCACACCTCTCCCTCAAAGTCTATGGTTTTCCTACATGACCCCTCTACTCCACATGTGAGTCTGGTCGGAAAGCTATTGCCACCCTGCATCCATCAACGAATCATGTTAGCAATAACAATCAATCATCATAACATCTAATCATATGTACATATGTCACATCAACAACATTCAAACCCAACATTCCACTCCGTGACTCAATCAAGATTCCAAAGAGTTTCATCGATGCCTCTGTATCCTCGAGGTCCAAAGTCCTGCACACTCAGGAGAACCCAATCAATAGGACCTGTATATGTAATACAACCAAATAACATCTCATCAAATCCATAATGTCTCATAATCATAATAAAAATGAACAATAGATACAATAACCCGGATCACTTGCAAGAAAGTGTCCTCAAAGAATAAGTTCACTCAGTGTGCTCAAGAGTGGGATGTTACATATAAATAAAGATTATTACAAAGTAAAACTAGAAAGTAAATCAACTCTATGTGAAACCCACATTCTATTTAAAATCAGACCTAGCTTGGTTCTAATCTCATATAAAAATTGAACGGGCTCTTCAAAACATCAACAACGAGTCCAGGGGTAAGACCCTTCGGACTAGGAACAAACTGGAAGAGAAATATTATCACAACCAGAGTATAACCATATGATTATTATAATAGACTTACACAACAAGAAGACCTCCATGAAAAATGTTGTAGAGACATATAGATGGAGCCGATGACCTAACAATTACTACCACCATGAGATAAGATATCGATTAAACACAACTTACAGAGAAAAAAACAAATGAAGAGTTCATTAAGTGTTACCAATTATGTGATGATGCAACCATAAGAAACTAGGCATCTCCATGAAAATTGGGTTCTCACAAAATGAAAACACTCAACACTACGAGAACCTCTCAAATTCAAACGCAGAGAAAATAAACAAAACCACAAAGTGTGAAATGAGCCAAACTCATGAAAGGTTGGAAGTGTTAAGGCTTCAACCCAAAACCCCAACACTTGGAACAAAAAGGACCTGATGCGTGTACATCCTCATGAAAAACACAAAGAAAATCATGTCTCGAGATGGTAACTATAGGTGGTGCATGCAAACCGCAGGACATACTGGCTAAACAATGAGAAGTTGGTAGAAAATTCAATTAAGGATGGTACCCATACATGTTTAATAACCTCGTAGAATGTTGTGACAAATCCTTGTATGGAAAATGTTAACCACTAAATGATATGACAAAGTTAGTATTAATGCATATCAAATCCCATATTAATGTTGTGTGTCAAGATATAATGTCCAAATAAACCCAAAGTTAATACATCTGAAAATTAATGTGTGACACGACCATGAATTACCTTGAGTGACAATTTATATGAGGACGATTAGAAAGGATCACATAATAGAAAATTCAAACACTATGATAACGAGGAACTTGTATCGAATATCAGTGTTAACAATAAGAGAGTTTCAAAATTAAATAATCATGTTAGACATATATATATATATATATATATATATCTATATATATTATCAAACTAGTCCTCAAGATGAAATAGGAATAACCTTAGAATATGGAAAACTTACCATATAAGTATATAGGTTATCAAATTAATAAGTCCTATAGAATAGGACTTAGGATAACCTAAAAAAATATTGTTGATTGTGGAGTTTCTCAACTTGCAATTAGTATACCCCAGATGGGGTGCCACGTTGCACGATGGAGCCACGTGGGATCAGGCTGAGACGCAGTATTAATGCATCTACCGGCCACCATCCCCTCAGCATTTAACATCCCATGGACCAATGCACCCACATTCATGCGATGAGCCCCTTCACACAAGGGAACAATACTGGACATCAGCGCACTCAACAACAGGTTTTAATGGCTATGGTGGTCACCCAAATTGACAAAGCAGAGCGACATTCACCCTCCGCAACATCCACTCTACTGGAACAACAACATTTCAGCAACATTTCATCCACTCCACTGGAACAACAGTAGTACTCTATGGCCCCATTAGAGCTTTGGAGTAGAGCGACCCATTTGAAAGGAACCCTAGTCATATACGAGATCCCCATCATGCCTAGAGCGAGAGGGAAGCCGCGCAGGGGAGCCGCCTAGTACACGGACGAATCTCGACGCCAGAGACAAAGGAAATTTGAGCAGGCGATAGCAATGGCAGCCATCCAAAGGTGCAAGAAACCACGAACGCCTCCAATGGAGTACGTGGAAGAAATTACCCCGGAGGATGACTTGTAGAGCTTCCTTGAGAACACTCTGTTCACAATGCCAGATAATTGGAATCCACCTTCAGAGTTTGGTTCAGACAGTAAACCTCCTCCTGTGAGCATGTCGCTTGGTCCCAGAGCCACCAGCCTAGAGGAGAATTACACCACCTGCTATATAGAAGAGGAGATTCCACCTGGCTCACCCATGGAGGAAACACTACAAGACCACAACCAACAGGTGCATACAAATTACGATGCAATAGAGACCATTCCCCCAGCGTCCATCGATAGCTATGGGTAGGAGCAGCCACTCTTCACTAACTCAGGGTACCTCACTCTCATTTTTGAGTTGAGGAGTTTGTTGGATGACCAGGTCTTTCGCCTCGCCCGAATTGACCAAAGACTCAACCTGCTCTTCGCAGCTCACTCAAGAACTCTTCCAAAGAGGCAATTCCCAACGTGTGCATAGGCTTGTGCGCTTCTAGCAAGGTGGCAACAGCACGAGGATGAGGACAAGCACATAGGCTAAAAGGTTCAATGATGTTCATGGTTAGAAATTGCTTTTTCTATTCTGAATTAGGCTTCGGTCCAGTTAGTTCTTAGTTTTATTATAACTAGTGCATGACATATTGTTTAAACTTCATAAGTGATGGTCCTGGTTTCCTTCGGGTAGGACGACATGTTGTTAATTTTGTTAGCTGGGAAACACATGGCAAGGGATGCCCAGCTGTCTCGGTTTCCTTTTTAGGCGGGACAACTGGCATCACAAATAGTTATTGTGTTTTGCTTATGCTAATATAATAGGTCCCATCCTTTTTACTTAAAAAAAAAAAAACTCACAATTAGTATAGAACAAATATAACTTAGGTTGTGAGAAGTTATGGAGGAAGGTAAGTACAATAGAATGTTATGGTTGAATAAATGATATAATAATTGTTTTTTAATATTCATAATTTTAGGTCTATGACAGTCTCTTTCGGAAGGATCTTGATGATTAGATTGGGTAGTTCTATGATTAAAAAGGTTATCATTGCACATATGTCAATAGTAAATAAGAGTGGGAATACCAAGTAGACCTTTCGTAGTAGTTGAAGAATAAAAAGTTCAAATTATTGATTGTTTATTGAGATAAACTACCATGTTTGAACAAAATGATAAAATTCAATGGATTTGAACTATAATTGAATTGTACAATTATGGGGAGTAACAATGATTGTATAGGAAATATTGAATGCCTATATTTTCCTGAGAGGATGGTTGACTTAGATTAGTTAATATGGATATATAGCTATTGTTCATGGTCAATCTGTCAGCAAATGAGCAAAATAGAGACCGCTCTGCATGCCTTGCAGGGTTCACCAAGACAGAACATCTATAGCAGTAAGAGTGTTAACAGAAAGCAGAAAAAAACAAAACAGAAAACAATCTAATCTAAAAGTTGTGAAGCAAATAACGATTTGGAAATAAACAAGAATATCAAACATGAGATAGGGAAGTCCACAATGGTTCCAGGCTTGATCTATTTAGGGAAACCAAAGTACACGCTGAGGGCAGGGATAAAGATTCCCCCTCCCTCCAACGGAAGGTCCTTCGAATCTCTCAAG
>JZKD02S1423761.1:987799-1007165 GCA_000966675.3 Picea glauca | reverse complement strand
TTCTAAATAAAAAAAATACTTTTATATGTCGGAAGTTGAATAACTTGTGAAAATACAGTTTTTTTTGTCATAAAACAAGCAAAAGTGTAACCCACCTTCATGATTTCACCCAGTTTTGTAATTATGGTAAAGTAGTTGTGATGAGAAGATTGAATAGTCAAAGTGGTTGACCAAGAAATAAATTAAAAAATAAAGTGCTTGCAACAACAAGAAGTTAGTTAAGGGAAACAAAGTTATGGATTGATTAATTATAGAAAAATTAATTGAAAAAATAAGTTTTGAGTAAAGATAAATTATTTAAACAATAAAGTAGTCAAAGTGGTTGCAAAGAGAAATTATTTAAATAATAAAGTGGTTGCAAAAAGAAGTGGTGAGTTTAATATTTATGGATAACTCAAAGTGGTTGCAAAAGAAATTAATTAAATAATAAATTTAGTTCCAACTAAGAGTGGAGAACTTACTATTTGTGGAAAGTGGTTAAGTTAAGTGGACAAGTGGTTATAAGTGGGCTAGGCCTAAAATAAGGAAAGTGGGTTAAGTTGGTTAGAAGGTAACCCATTGTGAAAGCTACATGGAAGTATAAATAAGAGAGAAAGGATATTCCATTAGAACCTATTGAATATAATTTAATATCTATTTTGTGAAAGGTTATTTGGGCAGGTATTATCGATAGAGAAAAAGTGTGGCAAAAAAAAAGTAAAAAAATGTGCGGCAGAAAAATCACGGGAGAAAAACAGTGGCAGAAAAAGTGCGGCAGAAAAATCGTGGTATAAAAATTGTGGCAGAATAATTGTAGTAGCAAAACCATGACAGAAAAATGATACAAGAAGAAAAATGTATTGTTTTCTTCTGTGTAGTGTTGAATCTATGAATTTGGTTTAGGGTTTTCCTTGTAAATATCTTAGATTCCCTCTTGGAAGTATAGGGATTGTTTTAGAGTTTATTTGAAGAAGATATACTGAAGTTTAGTATTAGTTCATGTTTGAGTGATTTTGGTTGAGGTATGTTGTTGACGTTATTGGTAAAGATAGAGGTTGCATAACAATGAGGTTCTAGCACATGGTTTGATGTATAGACTTGTGGTACAATGTTTGAGATATATGTGATCAGGTCAAATTGGTTGATGAGTATATAGTGACAGGTTTCTCAGTGACAGATTTGATAGAACATGTTGTGACATTGCATATTCAGTTTCTACATTTGGCACTTATATTTCATGGTTTTTAGATAGGGTAAGGATAGGTGGTTGTATCCATATTTCGATTGTATTCAAAGAACATAGGGTGTTGTAGACTCCTTGTATTTGTATCGATATAATTGGGGAGTTGGATCTTCCCTTAGGTTGTAGCCTAAGAATCTAGGGGGTCGGAGCATCCTTCCAGTTGTAGCTGGGGAATTGGAAGTTGGTGATGCCTTGAATGTAATTATTGACATATAAGAAAAACATTATGTGGTTTTCTCCCGCATTGGGTTTCCACATAAATATTGGTGTATTTTGCATTGTGTGGATGTGTGTGTTATTGTTTATTATGGAATGATGAATGTTAACAATTATGATACAATAAGATATTGATGATGAAAAGATGAACAAGGTTAAATAAGTAAAATAATATACTTTGTGGTTTAAGATTTTAATAATTGGTATAATTGTTCATTACTGATTCACCCCCCAGTAAACCAACAATTGGTATGAGAGCAGTTTCCTTTAGGAAACAATTTAACCACTAGAATGAGACCATGTATTATTATGAGAATGGAGTACCAATTTTTAATGGTTAGAATGGTTTAAAGTATGAGATATGGAGTGGAAGGATGAAAGTACTTTTAAAGGAACAAGAGTATGATATTTGGAAATCAGTTGTTACAAGATATGATAGTTCAAAAAATGGAAAATACTACAAAAAAGAAGAAACTGGAATGAAATAACAAAATTTCAATAGATGTCATTTTGGAAGGGCTATATGATTCACTAAAGGAAAAACTGGGTAAATTTTCACTAGCTAAAGAACTTTGGCATAAGTTACATAATAACTATTCTTCACCCATCAGAGATTCAAAGAATGTCAAATAATATGTAGGTACAGACAAAGAATGAATATGTTCATCATGTCAAACAGATTCATAATATGAAGAGTACATAATGAACAAAAGAATTTTGTTTTTATTTAATTTTGAAAAATGTAGACATCTTGAAATGGAATGCCATGAAGGAAATGAGACAAAAAAATTAATTGGAATAGAATATAACTATGAAGCATAATTGATCAGTCCTTTATATGAACTAAGAAAATAAAGAGAAAAAAATAAGTCACTCAAGAAAGAATTGATGAAACAAAAGGAAAGTTCTCACATTTTTTAAGAAACCCAACAGGTCATTGAGAACATAAGAACTCAACTAGAAGAAGCTAGAAATATAGAAGAAAATATTGAAGATCAAAGGTAGTATCTGGAAGCCAACATAGTAGCAGAGAAGGAAGAAGAATAAATTATAGAGACGATATTTATAGATCATCTTAAGGAAAGAACTAACAATCTAAATGAGTTGGAGGCGGAGTTTGGTCAAGAAGAGAAAGGACTTGAAGAAGAAATAATCACATTAAAAAACCAACTTGAAGAAGCGAAGAGAAAAAAATAATTCATGAAGTCTCAGATAATGAAGAAAGAAGAAGAGGTTGACAAGATTGAAGAAGAATATGTCACATTGAAGAGACAGAAACCTCTGCATTAGTTGTAGAGAATGAAGTGAAACATTATAGCTTGCTAGAAAAGAACAATGAAGAAAAGAGAAAGATTTTTTCAGATGTACTCAAAGGAAGGGATGATGGTCAACCAAAATCTAAAAGATTTTTTCAAACGTACTCAAAGGAAGGGATCATGGTCAACCAAAATCTAAGAAAACTAATAAATATACATCTTCAAAAAGAACATCCATGTTCAAGTCACAAAGAATCTTCAATCATGATCATGATCAGTCAAGGAAGGAGTTCAGAAGGACTACACCACAAAGAATATCATTCACTCCTAGGTATGTAAATTTATTTTATGGTCATTGTTTTTATTGTACTAACTTTGGACATAAGGTTGCAGATTACGGGGAATATAAAATAAATGTTCAAGCAAGAAATGCTTATGTGGCCCCACGTAACATTGAATGTTACAAATATCATAAGTATGGGCACATAGCTCATGATTTTAGAAGTGTGATCGATACTTCCATGAAAGAGAAAACTGATATGAGATATAAGAAAGTATGGATAAGAAAACATGAAGAACATTTGAACAAAGATCATGCCCTAGATATTGCAAGATTGGTAATTAAACAAGATGAAGAAAAATATACAAAGAAAAAGGAAAATGTCAAATATAGAAAGGTTTGGAAAAGAAATGAAAGAAATGAAGGACAGGTAAATAAGGAACATGTTTAGGAGATTGCACTTCCAGGTATTGTAGTGAAATATGAATACACAGACATAAAGAAATAATTCATAGTTCAGAGATATGACGATTCTAACAATGAAGATGATGATGACTTCACATCAAAATAGGAATTTTTTTGAGCCATCCAGATTGGATACTCCCAAGTAATATGAATCATAGACATGGGGAATCTATG
Organism: Picea glauca; assembly: GCA_000966675.3. Lineage (NCBI taxonomy): Eukaryota > Viridiplantae > Streptophyta > Pinopsida > Pinales > Pinaceae > Picea > Picea glauca. The sequence goes on along the minus strand of JZKD02S1423761.1, from coordinate 1,003,552 downwards.
TGGTAGCTGATACATACCAGAGAACCATCCTTCATCCAACTTGCAGAGTTTGAGTAGACAGATTTAGAGTAGTCAGTTAGCAGAAGTACAATATGATAGATTGACCGATTGCAGTAGTGAATACTTCATAATAGTACAATGACAAATGACTCAACATTATGGACAATTTTGTAGCAGAATATTGAACAATATGGACATAGATGGATTCGTAAGAACACTTAGCAGGTTTGGAAAAAATATATGACAGTGGATGAGATCATGGATTCATAGATTGGTTTAGAGAGTGGTTCAAAGACAAAGGAACATTATCATAATGGATCATAATTACACAGGAATATTTGAATGGTTATTGTTGAATTATTTTCATATATGTCAATTGATTACACAAGGAATATCCAATGGACAATAATTCCAAAAGGTAGCAGGTAAGGGAAGACTTATATTTTTCTACACGACATCTTGTAGAGAAGTCAAGAGAGATAAACAAAATCGAAAAGATAGGTATAAGTATCATTCGGAGAAGTTTTCAGGCCGAGAGTTAATAATAAAGGTATGATTCTAGGGGAAGAGATTCATCAGATGCAATATAGAGAGTTAGATGCTTGGAGAGAGAGAAGAGAGGCATGTTTCTAGGGGGATCGATTGTCACTAGGGAAGCATGAGAGATATGACTTTATTTTTGCATCATAGTGATACCCTTTGTCAAAGGGGGAGATATTATTCATATGAATGGAGAGAGAGTAATCATAGACTTAGAAACACAAAGAAATATAAAAGGCATTTAGATAAGGGGAGAATCCCCAAGGAAACCTCAATAAGGGGGAGTAGACCCAAAGGGAGATACTCAATTTCCATTGATATCAAAGGGGGAGAGATAGAAACATTGATTAGGAGTATAAACATGAATATTATGATGACTAAGTGTTTCCATCGATGTTGGTGTTGCCATCAATGCCAAAGGAGCATATTGTCAGATAGTTGGCTTAGTTTCATGGATATTTGGTCTGGATTGTTGGTTTTCATTGATGTCAAACCTTGGAGAACTCTGATAGTGACTTCTAGTAGCACAAAGGCATGGGTAAAGGACCCAAGTCTATTTGAGGTATAAATACATGAAGATCAATGAATTTTTAGGTAAACCTATTCTAGATGGATAGTATATGTCATGCCATTTTCGGTGATATGTGGAATGTCACATAACTCCTCATGGTTAGAGATTTATGGCCATATGAAGTTGGAGAACCCTCCTGAGTTATCAAGAAGCCCCTAGAAGGTCAAATATATCAATTATTCTAGAATATCCTAGAAGAAGTGTACTAGTCAAATTGATGGTAACTAAGAGTTAATCATGGGTATATTTGTCGCATTAAGAAAATAATTAAAAAAAAAATTACTTGCAACAAGAAGTTGCGAGTAAAGATAAATTATTTAAATAATATAGTCAAATTTCTTGCAAAGATAAATTATTTAAATAATAAAGTGGTTGCAACAAGAAGTGGTGAGTTTACTATTTATGGATAAGTCAAAGTTGTTGCAAAATAAATTAATTAAATAGTAAAGTTAGTTGCAACTAGGAGTGGAGAACTTAATATTTGTGGAAAGTCGTTAAGTTAAGTGAAAAAAGTGGTTAAGTTAAGTGGACAAGTGGTTAGAAATGGGTTATCCCTAAAAGAAGGAAAGTGGGTTAAGTTGGTTAGAAGGAAACACCTTGAGGAATCTACATGGATGTATAAATAACAGAGAAAGGATCTCCCATTAGCACCTATTGAATATAATTGAATATATATATTCTTAAAGGTTATTTGGGCAGGTATTATCGATAGAGAAAACGTGCGGTATAAAAATCTCAGCAGAAAAAATGCAAAAAATGTGTGGCAGAAAAAGTGCAACAGAAAAATCGTTGCAGGAAAAGTGCGATAGAGAAATCACGGCAGAAACGTCATGGCAGAAAAAGTGTAGCAGAAAAGATGTGGCATAAAATTCACGACAATATAATCAAGACAAAAAACACAACAATAGAGCGCTACAAGAAGAAAAAGGTATGGTTTTCATATGTGTAGTGTTGAATCTATGAATCTGGTTGAGGGTTTTCCTTGTAAATCTATGGATTCCCTATTGGAAGTTGAGTGCTTGATGTAGAGTTGATCTAAGGTAGATCTACTGAATTTTAGTATTGGTTCATATTTGAGAGATTTTGCTTGAGGTATGTTGCTGAAGTTATTGGTACAGATAGAGGTTGTATAACAGTGCGGTTCTAGAACATGGTTTGAGGTACAAACTTGTGGTATAATGTTTTAGGTATATGTGATTAGAGCACATTGGGTGATGATTATACAATGACATGTATCTCAGTGACATATTTGATAGAACAGGTTGTGACAGTGACATATTCAGTTTCTACATTTGGAACTTATATTTCAGGATGGTTGGATAGGGAAATGATAGGTGGTTATAGTCACCTTCTAGTTGTAGCCAAAGAACATAGGGGGTAATGAGTTGTAGCCTCCTTCTAGTTGTAGCCATAAAATTGGGGAGTTTGATATTCCTTAAGGTTGTAGCCTAAGAAACTAGGGGGTCGGAGCCTCCTTCCAATTGTAGTTAGAGAATTGAAAGTTCGTGCTTCCTTCAATGTAATTCTTGACATATAAAAAAAATATTTTGTGGTTTTCTCCCGCATAGGGTTTCCACGTAAATATTGGTGTACTATGAATTGTGTGGATGTGTTTGTTATTGTTTACTATGCATTGATGAATGTTAATACTTATGATATAGTAAGGTATTGATGATTAACAAATGAACATGATTGAATAGGTAAAAGAATATACTTTATGGTTTAAAAGATTAATAATTGATATAATTTATCATTATTGATTCACCCCCCCCCCTCTTAGTAATCCAACATATTGTTGATTTGTAAGATTTAAAATGCATAAGAATGAGAGGGTAATCCATGGAAACATGAAGGGGATTTAAGAATTGGTCTTTCAAATAAAGATAACGATTAACATGCAAAATGAAAAACTTGATAGTGATGGAGTTGGGTAAGTAGGTTGTTACATATGAAACAATATCTTTAATAGGATGTCTCAGTTTATACTATATTAAGAGTTTTTCTAGATTTGTTTTGTATATCGTGACAATATTGGCCATAGGTTCCATGGTTGATATGCTCTTTCTTTACTATAACTAATTTTTCTTGGGAAAATATGTAGTTTATGGTTTTGCATGGATTGTGATGTGGTTGTGAGTTGGACATGAAGGGGATTTATATATTCTTGAGTTGATGAGATTTGTTGTGTGTTTAAAGTGTGTGTGATGTTCCTTGTGAATGAGATGAAAATGAATTTTGCATCATGGGAATGACTATATGTTCCATGAATAATGAAACAACTTTCGTATAAATAATCACTTATGGTATTTCTTAGTGTATTTTAGGACCATGTTTATATAACACTCAATTCTTCCTAAATGTTTTATGCATGGAAGGAATAATGAATATGTGAATAACATATGTTGAAAAAAAAAATAGAGAAAACAAATTGAGCTAATTATATCACATTACACCTCATCTATTTACAATATCATTATCATGCACATGAATTTGAGACCTTATTTATGATTGATTTTCAAATCACTAATTTATTATGATTGTGTGCAAATGTCAGACCATTTTTTGCTCCAAGGGGGGAGGTATGTAATTCCCTCCTTGAATAACTCTTCCTTGAAAAGGATTACAAGGTTAAATTGAGAATTTATATATATACATAACATATGGAATGTAATTGATTGACAAAATGTATTTTATATTTCTAATGTTGATTTGATTAGCATATACATCATGATATGTGTGTGTATGTATTCTCAAATCATGAAATGAATACTAATCATATCTTGTGTGTGTGTGTGTGTGTATGTATTCACAATCATATCTTGACTAATCTTGACAAAGACATGGAGTCTTTAACAAAACAATATAAAAATGGTACCTATATCATGGAGACAAGGATGTGGAGTCCATATATGTCAAGAATGAAGATTCCATATATGTCATGGAAGAAAGGACACATATTCCATACATGTAGTGGAGACAAGGATGGAGAGTCCATGTTTTTTTACCATGATAAGGATTTCACATAGTAAGGGTGAAAAATCCTTACTTCATGATAATTAGCCTTTGAATTGCCAAGTCAAACAAGGTGGTTATAGTGAAACCTTGGTGGATTTAGAGTTGTGGTTAATTACCCACTTAGGAGAGGCATTTTAATATAGTTCCATATATATATATATATATATATATATATATATATATATATAGCAATGTATTAAAATATATGCATATAAAATAATTTAACTAAATAATCTATAAAACAAAATAATATTAAAGAGTTATATTTTAGGTTCACCACATGGTCATGAAAAAATAATAATTGGAATTTTAGGAAATGAAAAGAAAATGAGGGAATTATATTTCTGTTTCATTGTGGATGAGGTGCCGAGAATAGAAGAGGAGGGGATAATTAGAGAAAAAAAGGGAAAATGAGTGGAAAACAACGGTATTATGCAAGGAGGAAGGGGATATTACCCAGGGGAAGTGAAAGGATGCCAGGAGGGGAATGGATATAATTGTGTGAAAAATCTCAGAGAAAGAGGCTCTACATTGTTGGGGTGTTTGGTCAAGGCATGATGGTGAGTCTATGGAGCTTGGGGATATTTCTCAGAGAAAGAAGTTTTCTCTAAGAGATACTCAGAGGTAGAATAGTTGTGTTAAGCCCTAGATAAATCCCCATACAAAGCCTTCATTGTTAGGGACATAACCCATCATGTAGGTAGATTAATATTTCCATGTAATAAAGGTCAATATTAATAAGGCCTAGCAATAATGAAGAATAAGTCCAATGTAAGAATACCTAATAGAAGCTTTCGCTTCTAGAAAGATATTTCTCTAGATTGATCTTTTGATAGACATATTTAGTATAAATAGGAGTCAAGGGTATGAGAAGTTTTGTCTTGGATATTATTGTAATAGATCTCTGCTCCGCTGGAGGTTTCCCCCTCGAAGAGGCAAGTGAACATTGCTCTCAATAATCAAAGTGCTCTTTTTGGTGTTATTCTGGTATCATTTTGGTATTATTATGGTGTTTTTCTGGTTATATTGTTCTTCATCTTCCATTTCTAGCTAATTATTTATGTTTTTCATACTATTTTGTATATGGAATATTACAAGTGGTATCAGAGAACCTTCCTCGGCAGAAATTTGTGGGTTAATTTTTTTTTCCAGGGTAGAGATATATTTCGACATCTTTAGGATACATAGATCTATTGTTACGTGCATAAACCCACGGTCAAGGATTCATACACACAGGAAATACAAGTGGTAATTAAGTGCACATATGTTGGCCACCCTTGTAACACCTGTTGGTACCCCTTGGAGTGGTAGTGCATCAAACAACACCTGTATACAGATCGACCTAGATCTGTTGAATCCCTCCATAGATAAACTGATCAACCACCTGACTGGTATAGTGCCACCAATAACAACACTTGGAAAGATACTCTCTAGTACCAAGGTAATCGGGTAGTACGACTAAGGGCACGATCTAGCCTCCTAAGTTGGTGCCCTGAGATATTGGGTCGAGTACTATTGTTGAACCCCGCAAGTATATCAGAGAGCTATAGAATAGGTCAATCCATTTTCTATAGAACCCTTGAACACCCTAACCTTTGGGATAGAAACAAAAACAAAAAATATAAGATATATTTCCACGCAATTGTATCTCTTGCATTTGGATTGAGAAATTACTGCACATTTCTTCCTGTTAAGAATTTGGGCATTTCATCACTGTAATACTCTTCAGATCAGAGTATAACTCTGCAAGAGTGAAAAAAAAGAAAAAAAAAGTATGGATCCTATTGGCACCATTATTTGAGACCTATTCTTTTGGATTTCTCTCTTATCCCTTATCGTAGTCATACCTATCATTTTTCAACAATTATTTTTCCTCGTGGACCTGACACCCTTCCAACACCCTTATTTGGGCTTTACCCCATTTGATTCAATTCATCGCCCTGATCATTGTGATACACTTAACACATAACCAATTTTCTGTGTGGTCCCACCCGCCCCTTTTCGTGTTCCCTCTTCATCATGGCCCATACCCGTAACCAATACTAGGAAGCTTGTTTCAATACATTGCACTCGAATTTCACATAAACCCAACAAAAAGTGATACAACTCAGTGCCAATATTTCCACCATCAATAAAAACATGCATTCCTCCATCACCACCACAATTAAGGAACTTAAACAAGACCTCAAACAAGACATTGCTACCTAGCTTGAATCTGTCACTACGATGATTTGCACCAAGTTGCATATCCCTGCAGATCTTCCCTCATCTAACCCACCTTTTCATACTGAAGGTGAAACTTCCTCTCATTGCCATAATTTTCATCCCCATCACTTTCAGCGTGACCTACGCCTTTTGTGTGTGGATGTGACCAAATTTGATGGCTTGGATCCCACTGGATGGATAAATCAAATGGAACATTATTTATCTTTGTATGGAATTACAAATGCATTGGCCAAACTCTAGTATGGTGTTCTCTATCTAGATCAAGAACATCGGAAATGGAGGAAATGGAGAAAAAAATCCTCCCAAGGGTATGTGGCTTGGAAACACTTTGTGGCATAGATTTATGAATGCTTTAACACTAACAACAACCGTTTAGGTTGTTTTACAAAGTTGAAACAGTATGGCACAATGGAATACTTTATAATTTCTTTTGAGAGATTGGTGTTTCATACAGAGGGCACATATAATGCTTTTTTTCAAGAATGTTTTATCAGTGGCCTCAAGGATGAGATTCATGCCCATGTCCTCATGGATCAGCCTCCGATTTGGGTGGATTCTACAAAAATATCTAAGGTGGCACAAAAGGTTGTCTCTTTTCAAAACTGAAAACCCTCCTTTATTCCTCGCACTAAACCAGTCTCTCCCAGTCCTCCTTCTACTCCACTAAAGATCTAGAAACTGACCAGGGCCGAAATAGCTTAACGCCAACTTAAAGGCCTTAGTTATAATTGTGATGAAAAATATTTTTCTCGGAACAAGGGTAAGAAACAAAATATTTTTATGGCCATGTCGCAGGATGTTTCAGAAGAGGATGTTGAGGCTCCCCTTGTGTCTGTGTCACCTGAACCCACTGTCATTTCCCTAAATGCACTCACTGACTTCTCTGCTCCCCAAACCCTTAATCTAATTGGTTAAATTAAGCATACGAAGGTCATCATTCTTGTTGATAGTGGAAGCACCCATAATTTTATTCATTGTCACGTTGCCCAATAAACTAATTTCTATATCTGTGTCATCAATAATTTTTAAATCATGATTGTTGAATATGGTGGGTCCATGAAATGTGGAGGGCGTTGTGAAAATGTGTGTCTCCAAATTGGTGAATACCACCTGAAATCTCATATGTTTGCTATCGACATGGGAAGTTGTGACATTGTGTTGGGTGCAGAATGGTTAAGGACTTTGCGTCCCATTCTCATGGATTTTAAGGAATTAACCATGTAATTCGACCAAGAGGTTCAACAATATAATTTCCAAGAAATCACCATTGGTTCCCCAGAGATCATCAGTTACCATCGCATGGAAACCCTACTCAAAAAATTTCATTCTGGGATTATTTCCCAACTACATTCCATACAAGCAACTAAGACACCCTTTGTGTCATAGGACCTCCAACCCATCCTCTCTAAACAACAAGTGGTTTTTTTTACTCCCCAGGGACTCCCTCCTTCTCGTGGTGTTCATTATCATTCCATTCCCCTTATCCCGGGAAGCCCTCCTCACAATATATGTCCCTATCATCACCCCTTTTCCCAAAAAAATAAAATTGAGAAAAAATTTTAAGAACTGCTCAACGTAGGTGTTATATTCCCTAGTATGAGCCCCTAATCTTCTCTTGTGGTCATGGTACTTAAGAAGTAATTTTATTGGCAGATGTGTTCTGAGTTCCGTGCCCTCAACAAACTCACCATTAAAGACAAATTTCCCATTCCTGTCATTGATGAACTCTTGGATGAATTTAGTTGTGCCCAGTTCTTTCTAAACTTGATCTTTGTTCTGGCTACCACCAAATCTATATGAAAGAGACAGACATTCCTAAGACTGCATTTAGAAATCATGAGGGCCACTATGAGATTTTGGTCATGCCTTTTGGCTTTTGTAATGCTCCCTCCACTTTCCAAAGCCTCATGAATCATGTCTTCCATCATTTTCTGTCTTTTTGTCTTAGTTTTCTTTGATGATATACTCATCTATAGTAAAACCTGGAAATCCCATCTTGCTCATGTGGATCGATTACTCCATCTACTCTCTCAACACCAAATTTTACTCAAGCAATCTAAATATGCTTTTGGCGCCTCAGAAGGATGACCATTGTCAAAAACTGGCACCCAAATTTTATGGTCCTTATACCATTTTCAAGTGTGTGCGACAAGTTGCCTATCAGTTAGATTTTCCCAGTCATTCTAAGCTCCATCATTTTTTTCATGTTTCTTTCTTAAAGAAGGTGATTTGAACTAAGTTCCAAACTCAAACCAACCTTCTTGAGATGGACGAATAAGGCTCCATTTGGCTACATCCAAAAGAAGTTTTGGACTAGAGTGAGCTTCGTCTGTGTCAACGAACCATCAAGTAAGTGTTAGTCTAGTGGAAATATACAACTCAAGCAGATGCCACTTGGGAAGCAGCTACCATTCTGCGACAATTTCCTCATCTCAATCCTTGAAGACAAGGATGTTTTTAAGGGGGAGGACATGTTAGGGACCTAACCTCTCACATAGGTAGAATAATATATTTCCATGTAATAAAGTTCAATATTAATAAGTCTTAGAAATAAGGAAGAATAATTCCAATGTAATAAGAACTAATATAATCTTCCACTTCTAGAAGGATCTTCCTCTAGATTTTTCTTTTCATAGATGTATTTAGTATAAATAGTAATCGAGGGTATGAGAAGTTTGGTCCTAGATATTATTGTAATAGATCTCTACTCTGCTGGAGGTTTCCCCCTCGAAGAGGCAAGTGAACATTGCTCTCAGTAATCAAAGTTCTCTTTCTGGTGTTATTCTGGTATCATTTTGGTATTATTGTGGTGTTGTTTTCGTTATATTGATGTTCATCTACCATTTCTAGATAATTATTTTTGTTCTGCATACTATTTTATATTTGGAATATTACATCGATGTTATATATAACACCTCTTATTACACCCTATATCAAATTATTACATTTTTTGTGTTATATTTTCCTGTAGGATCTGAACCCCTATATTGTATTATGAAGTGAATATATTTTAAAAGGAGGTTTCCCCTTGAAGAGGATTGTAAGTGTTGAATTTTTATCATTTTTATGGAATTGGATCATAAGATTTTGTATTAGAGCTCATTGATCATAGGGTTTTTATTCTCTATGAAAGTCATCCTAACATTTTCTCTATAAACTTTTTAGGGATGACCCTGATTGTGAAAATTTGATGTTATTCATAAGACATATCGAGGTATTTTTTCTAACAATTTCAGATTATGGGTCTTCATACATTCATAGAAACACCTTGTGGAAGATAGGGTATCTAACTAGTCCTATTAACTAGTATCAAACAAGTGTTCTTGGTAAAAGCATCATATCTTATTCAAATAAGATCCAAATTGATTGAGACATATTACATTGGAAATAGGACAATATGTAGTAGTTTTGGTACAATTTTTAGAATTGGATATCCAATATTGTGTATGTGGCACGTTGTACAAGTTCAATCTGCTAGAAAGGAAAAAAATCAACAACATGTGGCGATGTTACCCTAACTTCCACTTGGCACATCCCATTTTGATTATACTTGTGGCATTGAAGAGAGGACATGTCATAGTACCTCAGGAAAAAACATTAAACTCACAAGTGACCAAATTTCAGAATTACAACATAGGGAAGGTTGGCCAAGAGGAAAGACTCAAAATTAAGGGTTGAAAGGTACATAACATACAATTAACATAAGTTTTTATTGGAAGATTTGTTTCTAGTGATTGAAAATTTGGGATAAATATAGAATAGAGGAGTATTACTATTATTATTATTCCATATGGGTCCCAAAAAGATGACAACACCTATTAAACCTCTATAAGTCTCATCTATGACTCGAGAAGAAAATGAGGACATACATAACAGGATGTCCAAGTTGGAGGAACAAGTTAATGAATTGAGTGGCAAGTGTAAGAATTGGGTAAACTCAAAAACAAAAATTGAAGAAATAGAAAGGAATATGGATGAAAATAAAGAAGAAATGCAAAATTCCATGAAGGAAATGCAAGATTCCATGTCTTCCATATATCAATATCTAGACAAGAGACTCCCTAAAGGAGATATCAGAATGCAATGAACTCATGAAAATAAAGGTAGTATTCATCTTGAACAAACTAGAAAGAATAAGATGTTTTCAACTAGTGAATCTAACTCTAATGTTGGAGTTAATTATGGTGGGTGTCCTAAATTCAACTTTCCCAATATTGAATTAAATAAGTTTGATGAAACAAAGGTATTTACCTGGGTGAACCAATGAACAAATATTTTGAACTACATAATATTATGGATGATAAGAAAATGATTCACATAACAACTTTGAACTTTGAGATAAAACCATATCAATGGTTAGTGAAAAGGAAACCCATTCTTTATCATTATACTTGGGTTTTATTTACAAGAGACTTAGAAGCAAAATATGGGAAACTGTTGGAACAAGAATACTTCATTCAATTGAAAAACATCAAGCAATTAGGTGATATTTAATATTATAATTCAAAATTTTAGGTATTGGCCACAAGGGTAGATGATATATGTGATCAACAATTTTTGGAAACTTACATGGGTGTATTAAAAGAATACATCAAACATGATCTTTTTTTAGACATCCTATAAATATTATGAAACCATGGAAAATGTTTTTCATATTCAAGCCAAGAATAAGGCTACACACAAGTATACCATTGGAGCATGCATAGGAAGCAGAGATCATTTTGGGGCTTATGAGAAAATCGTACCTCAACCAAGTTGCAAACTCAACAAATGGATGAAATAAGATCAAAAGAAATATGTTTCAATTGTGACATCAAGTACAATAAGGGGCATAAATTCAATGAGAAGAAATTATTCTACATAGACAATGAAGAGGAAGAACTGGAGAATTGGAACCATCACAAGATCTAGATCTAGAAGAGACTACTCCAACAATACCTTTCCATGCATTAGATGGAATTATTACTACAAAAACCCTCAAGACATAAGGATATATCAAAAACAAAAACGTAACAATATTGATTCATTTTGATATTACCCATAACTTCATCAATTACAAACTAGCAAAAGATATGAATTGCTTTGTGTCTCCAAAACCAGAGTTTCAAGTAATGATTGTATATGGAGGTACCGTAAATTATTTTAGGAAGTGACATAGTATTAAGCTCAATATGGGGGAGAATTTATTGGATAGTCTCATAATTTCGATCCAAATGGGTGGTGTTGATGTTGTACTAGGGGTCCAATGGTTATAACATTGGGAACAATCGAATTATTTTTTCAAGATCTTTTCATGAGATTTTTCTCAAAAGGAAGGGAAATTGAACTTAAAGGTATCCAAGGAAAACCTTATAAAGTGATAAGATATAACAACATGAAAAAATTAGTCAAAAAGGCACACCGTCGTGTAATTTCATATTTGAGATCAATAGATCCTAGAACATCTACATCATATACTCCAATGGATCTCCAAAAAGTTATCAAAAATCATTCCAATTTATTTGGAGAGATACTGATCCAGGTGGATATCGATGGCCACCCACCTTTTCTGATTGACTCAAAATATTTTTTTGGCAATTTTGGCAATTTACTATTTTTAGTAGGTTTTAACTTTCGGGGCCATTTTGAGGGCCTAAATGAAGGTTTTTTTTATAGATATAGGTTCTCAATAATAGCCGAATAAATGATTGAGCCCCAAAAATGAATCTCCTCGATGATACCTTTCCAATGAGCTATCATACGCCTAAAATGGAGGTCGTATGCAAAAGTTATGACCCCAGGAAGTTGATGTACCAACTTACCCAAATGGGGCCCACATGAATTTTGGCGCTTCATCTCCTAGGGTTAGGTTTTTGGATGTCTAGGGTTTTTGGAATTCATGTTTATTGTAAAAAGGCCTTCAGAGCCTCATGGTAATCATTTTCTTTCGAATGCGAGTAGCCATCACATCTCTTCTCAGAGATAAGTTTACACCATTCTATTGAGTCTTTCACTTTGTATTTTATAGTCTCTGTACATTTATTTCATTAATAGAAATCGTGTATTACTGTATATTTGTGTTTATGGTTGCATCTTTGATAAATTTCTGTTATATTATTGAATATCTGTGATATCTCTATGTATTTATTTATTATATCTCCAATCTCATTTCGTGCCAAAAATAATTTGGATCAGTGGTATCAGAGCAGGCTGCTCTTGATCATTTTTTTCAGTGCATGTCCCCGATGAGGTCCGAGTATAGAAAGTTGTTTCTCGAGGTTGTCTCTCTTGAATACAATCACTCTCGCACACCCAATAAACTCTTAATGGTGGAAGAAAAGAAAAATGACGGAGCAAACGATCCTATCAATCTGTTGCTTGAGAAATCTCTCACGCGATAGAGGGACGAAATGATGGAGAATTTTTCCTACATCCTTAAATGTCTGTCGATAGCATCAGGTGCATCTTCATCAAGTGGCCACTTTTAAGGCACTTTTCCCTTCAAGGTACAAATTAATTTTGATATTCCTGTATTTGAAGGACAGATAGATGCAGAAGCCCTAAAAAAATGGTTAACTCTGCTAGAAGGTTATTTCTCTATTCACAATTTTTTCGACAAAGAAAAGATCACCTTTGCACTCCTTAAAGCTCTCTCTCATGTCAAACATTGGTGGGAAACTTATTGGGAGAAAAGTTCCACAGAGGATTCTGGAATATATGGGGACGATCCCACTTAGGATTTTTTTGTGGATGCGGTAAAGGAACAGTATTACCCTATTGGAAACTATGAGGACCAATACATGAGATGGAACACATTGTGGAAAGAGAGGGGCCAAGAAGTTCCATAGTTCACCAATACCTTCCATATCTTGCGCACCAAGCTGGGTATCAAAGAATCCGAGTGACATTTGGTTCTGAAATACTATGGGGCTCTACACAGATACATCTAGACTAAAATGGATTTTTTGGACATCTCATCACTTCGTGTTGCTTATCGATATGCTGTTAAAATTGAGGAGACATTTAAGCACCAAAACAAATGAGAATTCAGGTCTACAAATCTGCAATAACCAAAGTATGAAAAAGACGGCCCTAACAAACAGTCTCCTAAAATCCAGTCCAAGACACATGAAAAGAAGGGTCACGGGAAGACAAAGAAGGACACTGAAAAATGGTGTGATTTCCACAAAATACCCTGTCACAACACCGATGAATATCGCTCAAAATAGTCATTGGTGGCCGAGATCAAAGACAAGGAGATGAACCCTGATTCAAAATATGATTTTGAAAATATTGGTAAAGGACAGATCATTGACACAGACCCCACTGTTGTTGTTGTGACCGCAAAAATTCAACCAGAAGAACCAACAAATCCTGAAGAGGAGGAGCACATTTTTTATTCACAGATGTGGGTCAAGGGGACCCCGCTGCATTTTATTGTTGATAGCAGAAGTCAAAAGAACCTCATCTCGACCTAGGTCGTCAAAGAGTTGGGATTGCCGACAACACCACACCTGCATCCATACAACATAGGGTGGCTTTGCCAAGGATGAGATCTCTGTGTCAGCCAACAATGTCAATTGTCATATGGAATCCAACCCTTCGAGGATGAGGTATTATGTGATTTTTCCCCACTGGATTTTTGTGATGTTCTCTTGGTCCAACCATATATGTGTTAGTGCCATGTTGTTTATGAGTCTCGACCCCATAGTGTCATTGTTTCTCTGGGGGGTCATATCTATAGAATATGAGAGGTAGTTTCGACTACTGTTCCACCTAAAAAGTGTCACAAGGTAGTATCTTATACTGCAAAATTCAGCTTCTTCACAATCTATTCAAAAGGAGAACAAAAGGACACTGCAACCACTACAACTTCACCCCAAGCACCTTCTATCCAATAGAAGAAGGTCGACAAGGTTGCAACAAAGTGAAAATATTTCTTATGGACACCGTCCTCTCATGTATCCCGACTTGTTGAACATCCTTAGCCTCAACAGGTTCATGATAGGCTTCTACAAATTGAGAAGCGTAATGTCTCCAACAAGGCAAGCAACTCACCAAGATGCAGATCCAGCAAATGCTTTTCCCTCTCCCTCGGAAACTCAACACAATGGAGACCATTTCTTCCTAAGGAGGGAGGATTGATCTAGGTGGATATCGGTGGCCACCCACCTTTTCTGGTTGGCTCAAAACAATTTTCTGGCAATTTTGGCAATATACTATTTTTAGCAGGTTTTAACTTCCGGAGCCATTTTGAGGGCCTAAATGAAGGTTTTTCTAGATCTAGGTTCCCAATGATAGTTGAAGGCATGATTGAGCCCCCAAAATGAATCTCCTTGACGATACCTTTCCAACAAGCTATCATACGCCTAAAATGAAGATCCTATGCAAAAGTTATGACCCCGAGAAGTTGATGTACTAACTTACCCAAACGAGGCCCACGTGACTTTTGGCGCTTCATCTCCTAGGGTTAGGTTTTTGGATGTCTAGGGTTTTCAGAATTCGTGTTTATTGTAAAAAGGCCTTTAGAGCCTCATTATAATCATCTTCTTGCAAATGCGAGTACCCGTCACATCTCTTCTCAGAGATAAGTTTCCACCATTATATCGAGTCTTTCACTATGTATTTTATAGTCTCTGTACATTTATTTCATTAATAGAAATCATTTATTACTGTATATCTTTGTTTATGGTTGCATCTCTGATACATTTCTGTTATGTTATTGAATATCTGTGATATCTCTGTGCATTTATTTATTATATCTCCGATCTCATTTAAGGGCGAAAATAATCCGGATCAGATACCTAACGATATTCCAACTTCCCAAGATGATGATGATGTTATTCATCTGTGACCAGGAAGTCTAAATAGATTATTCCATGTTTATTTCTTAAAGAAGATAATCAGTGAAAATATCCTAGTACAAACTATTAAGAAGTTGCAAAATCGAGCAATTATTGAGTACCCAAACAAATGTAAGATCCTACCAGTAGAATGTTGGCAAATTCAGTGGACAGAATGCAGTGAATTCTTGTCATTAATGGAAACAGTAGAGACAGCAAGATAAGTAGGATAAAACCCCGTGGGGATTTGGAAGTAAAATCTCAGGAGGAACAGCCTTGAAGAAAACGCGCGCAGCAAGAGCTTACAGAGGAAAAAGGAAGAAGAGTCAGTGACCGTAGGATCTCATACAAATTTCCCGAAAGAAAGAGGACCGTCAGATCTGTACAAGTTGTGAGAGAAATAACCCAAAGGAGTAAATCGGGAATCGGGACTTCATAACGCAAAAATCACTTGACGTTGAAACCCCCGAAATCGCGATATGCGATTTCGCGATTTGATCGCAACTGTTAATCAAGCAGGGATCTGGACCGTTCATTTGTATGGACACGTGGCAACCAGGAGGCCTTATCGGCAATTCG
>JZKD02S1423761.1:915646-954541 GCA_000966675.3 Picea glauca | reverse complement strand
ATACTCTCCCACACCATTCTAGTTCCAGATCTACTTAGTTGCAGGAGGATTCTACATCAGTTTCATGTGCAGATAGAGAGAGGGTGCACCAATTGAGGGATTCCAGCAAGAGGGGTGCACCATCTTTGGAGAGAGATTCGTTGGAGGAGATTGGCAGGGCCGTTGAGGATTCTATCACTTGGGTTTTCATTGTAGGGCCTTGGACATCAGATCTAGTGCTTTCTGAGACAACTTTATGGCTCAGATTATTTCTTGAGTAGTGGGGCGAATTGAAGAAGAGGAGGGCATTTTTGAGATCCAGATCTAGTCCGTTTGGAGGGGTTACACTTTAGATCTGACCCTGAGACTTTACCTAGTGACTTGCAGTGTCCCGATATATATTTCTAGATATTTTCAGAGCATTTAGAGGCCTCCTTCAATAGGGCCGAATTATCTAGGGTTTCAGTCATCCAGTGGGGCGCACCATTCAGTGGGGGATTTTAGATCTACAAAGATTGAGAGGGATCTTGGAGATTCAGTCACCTGGGTTGTTCTTACCATCACCTGATCTATTAGTTGGCATATTTATTGGGGTCATTGGACACTTTTGGCAGTAGGGCTGAATTATCTAGGGTTTCAGTCATCCAGTGGGGTGCACCATTAAGTGGGGGATTTAAGATCTACAGAGATTGAGAGGGATCTTGGAGATTCAGTCACCTGGGTTGTTCTTACCATCACCCAATCTATCAGTTGGTATATTTATTAGGGTGATTGGACACTTTTGGTAGCAGGGCCGAATTATTGACGGTTTCAGCCTTCTGTTGGAGTGTGGCATTCATATCTACTGGTATTGATCTTCATTTCTTATTCATCCTTTGGAAGCATATTTTGTATTAGAGGGAGCATTTTGTAGCGGCTCTTATCTATTGTCTATCTTCTTGTCCATCTGTTGAGCATTCCAGATCGACATTTTCATTGTAACAGGTTTCTCTATTTTATGAATAAAGAAGAATTGAGATGTTTTGGCTTGTCTATCTTATTGCATATGGTTGAGGTATGTTCCATGGTTATCTCTTTCTGTTATTTGCCGCATACACACATATAAACACATCTAAAAGGTAGATCAGCAAAGTTTTTGACAAAATACCTCACTCAGAAAAAGTTTTAAAAAGACACCAAAACAGTGACGATCCTTGCATAATGACTTGGGATCATTACATTCAGTGCGAGTTTCCTCCCTCTGATCAGCTAAGACACTCATCATACAGAGGACAAATATGGATCATTCCCCTCGGTCAGTTTGTAATTTATTTTCATTAATTTGTTAGTATAATATTAGTATTTTAGTTAGATATATTTGTATCTTAGATTAGTGATTTAGTTTAGTTAGTTTTGTTTTATTTATTGTTCATAAAATCATAAAATCAACAAAAAATATATTTTTCTGTCATCAGAATAGAATATAAATGATTTTTTTTCAAGTTTTATTTAAATCTGTAAATTGTAGATATTGTACATTTTGTTAATAAGTTATGTTTCAATTCGTAGTTAGATAGTTAATTAGTTAGAGTTAGTATAGTAGTAGTTAGTATATTGTATATATTTAATAGTTAGATTAGTTTAGTTTGTTTAATAGTTAGTTTTAGTTAGATTAGTTTATTAGTTTGTTTTATTTTGTTTTTAGTTAGTTTAGTTAGTTTAGTTAGTTTAGAATAGTTTTTCTTTTTGTTTTCCTAGGACCTTAGATCGGCTAATGGAGCCTCTAAACCCGTCAGGGTGGTTCATCCCAAATGGCTTGGGTTATTAGACAACCTCGGACTGGTTCCACTCTCTCAGTTGACGGATGATCTATTTCGCTCGTCAACAAATGGCGCTAGAAGGAGGGCCTGAACTTAATTAATGGCACGAGGTGGTCGCAAGACTTCTCCACCCCCTAATCGATCACCTATAGTGACTAGAAGTCATTCAAATGATAATATTCCCCCTCAAACAACAACTACTTCAACCGACGATCCACAGATCACAGTTGAGCCAACAACCCCTAATCCTACAGGTGGTGACATACAAGAGATTGTCCGTCAATCTCTTATAAAAACACATAGTGCCTTAGCTCATCTGAGGAAACCAAATTGTCCGTGGGGTCAACCTTTGGACTTCTCTAATATCAGAGAAAAATTAGGAGACACTAACCTCACTGTGAATCCCACAGATGCAATCTTAAATCCTATTGTAGGAGGATCTGGGATACCTTCTTCACAACCTCCATCATCTCCTCCCTCTTCTGGAGGAGATTCCTCTGACGAAGGAGATTCCCCTTCTCAGCCATCCACACCCACTACCCCAATGGAAAATCAGAACAACCCTGCTAGACCCTGGCTTGATCAGGATGTTGTAGATGTACTTGGAGCTCAGCACCCTCTTCCTAAACACCCGAAGAAATGGCTTCCCAAGTTTGACCCTGACTCGAAATAGATCGTTGAAGATCACATTAAAATTTTTATGTTAGCCATTAGACTCCGTAATGTCGAACATGAAGACGTTGTTTGTAGGTTGTTCCCTTATACCTTCAAGGGCAATGCATCCACATGGCACTTTTCCCAACAATCCCATACCATCATGTCTTGGGAAAAGTTTGAGTCATGATTTTTGGAAAATTTTGGAGACGATAAACCTCCAGAACTCCTAGTCATGGACCTTTCTAGATTAAGAATGAACCCAAAAGAAAAAGTTAAAGACTTTAATCAAATATTCTTAACGCTTAAAAACAGAATCCCTGCGGATTCCATGCCTGCCGAGAGTCTTGTAATAGCTTACTACACTAAATCTTTACATCAAAGAATAGCTATTTGGGTTAAACGATCTAAGAAAGCCACGTTGTTAGAATCCTTCGACGAGGCCACCCAGATTGAAAAAGACATACTTAGTCTTAAAGACTCTTCTAGCAACGAAATAGAGACTAGTTCTTCTTCCAAAAAGAAGGTCAAAATTCTCCCCAGACCTACTCCAAGTAAAACACAACCTGGAAACTCAGATTTAGAAAACTTAAATAAAGTTGTTCAAAAAATGTCAAATCAAGTTATAGAATTAAAAAGGTCAACCGAAAAAGATTCCTCTAGCAAATGACCTTACAAACCCCTATTTCAGAAGCCTTTTCCTACCAACCGACCTAATCCAACCACCGAAGGCCTTAATCTAGAAAGTTTACAATGCGCCCTTCAAACAATTCTAGAAGCCCAAGATAACTTGATGCCCCCTGAGATTCCTCAGGAGGTAGTTGAACAAGAGACAGTTTAAGAAGAAGAGTCTTCTCCAAAAAAATTTGGACATTTCTCGGATAGCATCTTTAAAGCTAACTTCGAGACAGTTCATCCTTATAATACCAGGAATAAGACAGTAAACAAACCTTCTACCGAAAACACTACAACTTTGCCTCCAAAGCAATCTAAACTAGTTGAGACTAAACTGAGTAATGTGAACCCAAACTTAGATTATGATGTCGTTGAAGATCTTAAAAAGTTAAGGGCTAACATTTCTATTTATGAGTTATTGAAGTTTCCATTTTTGTTTCAAAATATGTTGCAAAATATTTCAGAGAACGGCAAAAATGATAATTATAATGGTAACAAGATTGTGCAAAACAAAGTCCCTCAGAAGACTTCCACTAAAAATAATCCTGATCCTCAATATAAAGGAAGCCTTCCTGTAAGTAATGTAAATAATGTAAATAATGTAGATAAAGTATCTTTAGAAACTGCGAGTAAAAATCCACAAGCTACTACTCTTAGTACTCGCAAACATGTACCTTCTTTCTTGTTAACTTTCAAAATTTTCAATAGAAACGTGCATAATTGTATGGTGGACTCAGGGGCGTCATCCAATGTGATGCCATGGTCTGTCTGCCAGAAGATTAACGCTGAAGTAGAACCCTCGACTTTAAAAATCACACAACTTGATCGAACCAATGTTAAAGTTATAAGCGAACTAAAAAATGTGCTTGTTAGATTATCGTCTAAGCCCAAGGTTCATCAAATTATTGATATAATTTTTGTGGATATTCTAGAAGTGTATGGTATATTTTTAAGCAGGGACTGGTCAGAGCAGCTACATGGTTACTTCGCGACAGACTGGTCTCACTTATGGCTTCCAGAGAATGGCAAGCCCAACAAGATCAGGGTGAATCGTGAACGCTACCTTAAGTTCACAGTCACAGATTTGAACGATCCTAACAAACCATTCACACCTTCTGTTGATTCACCCGAAGTCCAAGGGATGGAAACCTTCTTCGAAAATTTCATGGCCGAGGCTTCACCTATCATCAATCCAGAACAACAGTCCGAGATTGTAGCATATATGCAACCAACAGCTTCTATACAATGGTCCCATGTGCCTGATGGAAATCAAATTTGGTCTCTTTATTTCGACGGGTCTAAGTCTAAAGAAGGAGCTGGTGTAGGCTGCATCATTATCAATCCGGCGGGTAACATGACAATAATTGCATGTAGACTAGAATTTGAATGTACTAATAATATTGCAGAATATGAGGCTTTACTGCAAGGTCTCAGAAAAGATCTGGATATGAACATTCAAAACCTGGTTGTATTTGGCGACTCTGAAATAGTGGTTAGACAGGTAAGAAATTCTATCCATTGTCTTTCTCCGCATCTCAAGAGCTACCAGTCTGAGGTATGGAGTTTAATGAATAAATTTTCTTCTTTCAATATAAATTCCATTCCTATATTAAATAATGGTTAATCAGATCTATTAGCTAATGTAGCCTCTAAACTTCTTCCTGCAGAAGGCTTGTCCCCAGACACATTCTCCGTCGAGTTGTTGTTTCGACCATCCATTCCCGACAACATCACGAACTAGAGAGTCTTTGATGACGATCAACAGATCATCAACTTTCTGCACATGGAAGAAACCTTTCAAGGTACAGTGATAGATGAACGCATGCACTATGACAATTTGCACGAGTTTACGGTAATACCTGATCCAAAAACTTCTGAAGCTCTGTCAGACATGGTAAATTCCATACCCAAATCTATAGTAAGATTTGAAAAGTTTTGTGATTTTGAAGATAAATTTAAAAAGATGGTCAACTGTAAAACCAATAGTTCCTCGTTGTCTTATGAAAAAGTAAACTTAAGAACTAATGAAAATCCTCAGTGCATTAACGTAGGCCTTGGATGCTCTCGACAAGAAAAAGTTGCATTTGTTAAATTATTTAAAGAATTTAAGGATGTCTTTGCATGGACGTATGATGATCTTAAAACTTTCTATCCTAATATCATTTAGCATGTCATCCCGATGAAGCCCCAAACCTTACCCTTCCAACAAAAACTGAGGAAAATGCACCCTAAACTGGAACCGACCATTCAAAAGGAATTGAATAATCTCCTTAATTCTAAAATAATTTTTCCTGTTAGGCACACTCAATGGGTTTCTAACCTTGTCCCAGTTCGGAAGAAAAACAGGAAAATCTGAATCTGCGTAGATTTTCGAAACCTCAATAGAGAATCTAATAAAGACAACTATCCTGTCCCACCCATGGAACATATCCTTCAACAAGTATTTGGTTCCGAGAGGCTATCCCTGTTAGATGGTTTCTCTGGATACAACCAAGTCCTGATGTCTCCACCAGACCAACTCAAAACTACCTTCTGTACCCCGTGGGGCACTTATGCTTATCGTAAAATGCTCTTTGGATTGATTAATGCTGGTGCCACCTTTCAGAGAGCGATGGACATCACTTTCCAAGGCTTAATCAATCAGTCCATTGTAGTTTACTTGCATGATGTGACTGTATATTCTAAAAACAAAGATGATCATCTATCTCACTTACGAGTCATTCTACTGCGATGTCGTAAGTACGACATCTCCCTGAATCCTAAAAATTCCATCTTTGCAGTAGAACAGGGTAAAATATTAGGATTCATTGTATCTAGTGAAGGAATGATTATTGACCCCGAGAGGACTCAAGTCATCGCAAAAATCCCCCCTCCTACATCCAAAAAATCCATGCTGTCTTTCTTAGGCCAGATTAACTTCGTGAGGAGATTTGTCCCCAGTTTCTTCGAAATGGTCATGCCTTTACAAAATTTGATTAAAAAGGACACCCAATATCATTGGGGACCCATAGAAAATCAGGATTTCAATGCAATAAAGAAGGCCGTAATAGAAGCTCCATCTCTCATGAGCCCTGACTTCTCTCAAGATTTTACACTCTATACTTTTTCTTCTGGCCATTCCTATGCCGCCATCCTAACTCAGAAGAATGCCGAGAACCATGAAGTACCCATCGCCTTTATGAGCTCTGCTTTCAAAGGCACTAAACTTAACTATCCAGCAGTTGATCGGCAAGCATACGCTGTTTTCAAAGAAGTCAAGCACTTCTGGTCCTATCTTTTGAAGTCAACGATGAAAGTCATTGTCCCTTACCTAGTCGCGAGGAACTTGATAGTGCAAAAGGAACTAGGAGAGAAGAGAGCCAATTGGGTCACCTCCTTGTAGGAGTGTGACTTAGAAATCACCCTATCTCATATTGTGAGAGGCCAAGGGTTATGTAAGTTGGTTGTTGATTATGAGACATGACAGCAAGAAGAAAGTGATACGTCAAACCTAGGACAATGCGATCAAAGTCTAATCTGTTGCGCATAAAACCTTGTTAGTCCTTGGTACGACGATATTAGATTCTGTCTTGAACATGGGTCAACACCTCATCACTTAGAGCCCCCTAAGAGAAGAGCACTGAGGTTAAATTCTGCCTCCTTTCATTTGATTGATGGTATCCTGTTTCGTCAAAATTTTGAAGGTGTACTGATGCGTTGCCTCGAAAAAGACGAAGCAGAAAAAGTCTTGCTAGAGTTGCATGCAGGAGAAGGTGGCGGTCATTTTGGTGGTGACACCACTGCTCATAAATTTCTAAGAGTCGTTTATTACTGGCCTACTCTTTTTATATATTCCCATGCCTTGTGTCATAAATGTATCATCTGTTAGAAAGCATCGGGGCGGTTACAAAAACCAGCCTTTCCCTTGCAACCCATTTCAGTAGATTCTCCTTTCCAACAATGGGGCCTTGATATCATAGGTCCAATCAACCCTCCATCCTCGCAACAACACAAGTTTATTGTGACAACCATAGATTACTTTACATGATGGTCTGAAGCTGTTGCGTTAAGAACTGTCAACACCAGTCAGGTAATTGCCTTTCTAAATTCGAATATTATCACTCATTTCGGTATCCCTGACTGTTTAGTCTTTGACAATGCTTATTACTTTTCTTCTCTTGAGATGAGCAAGTTTTCTTTGGAAAAGGGAATTAAATTGAAGTATTCTGCTAGTTACTACCCCTAGGGCAACGGATTGGCAGAATCAACAAACAAGAACTTGATTAAAATTATCAAGAGAACTGTGGTTGAAAATCAAAAAAATTGGCACAATGTGTTGCTGAACGCACTGTGGGCTGATAGAGTAACGCCAAAAGCTGTTGTAGGTAACTACCCCTTTTTTCTTGTTTATGGCAGAGAAGCAATTCTGCCACCTCACATTCTTCTTCCTTCGCTTCAGTTGTCACAGAAAGTCCAAGAAGAAGATTGTCCCCCTCTAGAAAACCGAATTAACGCTTTGATGAAGCTAGAAGAGGTAAGAGCCCAATCTAAACGTAAGTTAGATCAACATCAACAATTGGTTAAAAGCTGGTTCGATTCTAACTCTACTTCTGATAGGGATTTTGAAGTAGGTGATCTCGTCTTGAAATGGCACAAACCGCATGAGGGAAATGGAGAACACGCAAAATTTCAAAGCGTATGGCTTGGACCGTTTTTAATTGCTGAAAAGTTGGGTCCTAGTTCTTTTCGATTGCAAAATATTGAAGGGAAGCTTGACACCTATCCAGTGAATGGCCAAGCCTTGAAAAGATACTTTTCTTGATAACAACCCTTTTATTTTATGTACATATCTTGATTTTTGTGTTCTTTTTCATTTGCTTTTTAGTTTTTGATTTTTCTTTGAATTTATCAGTTGGTGTTTTCTTTCAAATACACATACCTGTACACTGAACTATGCAGACCTAAGAAAATTCCTTCGCTGAAATAACTGCTAAGAGAATTTGTATAAACATCAATGGTATTTCTAAAATTTATATTTATGTTGGTTGTTTAAAAGAAGATGGTTGATTTTGATCTCTAAGTAAAGTTCGTCATGATCATCCATTATCTTTTTACGTTGTCCCTATTCCGTAAAGGAATGACTCAGAGGATGTCTCCCTGCCTTAGGAAGTTATTTTTGTAAATAAAACATCTCTGGACCTAAATAGAGGACAGTCCTAAAAAATTATGATGAGGTCTAAAAAATATATATATATATATGAAAAATCATGATTTTCAGTGTCACCCCACTCAGCTATATATCTATGAAAAACAAAATTATTAATAAAGATATGTGGGAAGTGCTTGTAAACCCGTCGGGATACTAAACAGGTCTGCTGGCAGCTGGTAAATGCATACATGGCGCTAAGACAACTTCACCGGGGTACTGAACAGGCCCGCTGGCAGCGAAGCAATGTCAGGTATATGAAAATTCGTAAATAAGAATCCTCTTAACGTCCTTTATTCTGATCCAGAACTTCTTGGCAGGATACAAATGTCAGAGTGGGCTAAATGGAAACCCTATCGAGGCTATGGATGCCTGCTGGCAGCAGTGTCTATGCCAACAGTATTGAAGATTTTATCTTTAATATGGTGACTTGCTGATCTTAAGACTGTTATCAATTTTCATCTTTTGAAACACTGCTGGAACAGTTGGTTAATGATGATGTTTATACTATTTTCTGGTTGTTTTGAGTTGAAATTATCTTTGCTGTCCTAATCTGAATTTATTCTTTTTGGCAGAGATAACTGCTTCTACCAGTGTGTCACCATTGTTGGCAGCCAAATCACATTTTTCCATTGTCTTGTAAGCTGCCTACACCAATGTTTTGTAAACATCGATTTTTCGTCGCAATTTTCAAATGAACGACACCTTTATTCTTTGTGCCTTTTTACACACTTATTTTCATTTTGTTTTCACGACTGTAAGTGTGAAAAAATTGGTCTTTCGAAGCCGCATTAGGATCACTATGTGAACTGTCGTTATATTTCTTTTCAGTATGCCTATTGCGTTTACATTTCGTTTATCGCTATGCACTTTGCAAAATCCCTTTCGATCTGTACTCATTGGACATTCTTGGGTGGATTTTGTGACTTTGTCTCGCTATGTTTGTAAAGCATTGGCATTTGGATTTATGTGTTTTGATCTACTTGATCATTGGTTTCATGAAAATATGTCGATGTTATGATTAAACCCTTGATATATATCATTTGGTATGACACCTAGTTTCAAACATACTCACACATTGGTTAAACTATTGATATCAGTTGATACATTGGTGCATGGTTAACTATTTGATTTTGGTTTCAAATTGAATAATTGATGGTTTAAAACTTTGGCACAATGTTGATTGCGTGTTGGTTTATACACTTACCAGTTGATTCATTGGTCGGCTGAGTGACATGACTGTTGAGTTATGTTATAATGGATAGAAAAGCTATAAGCCAATGGTTGTACTATGGCAATAACTATTTTGCATGGGAAAGATAAACTCCACCACCTTCGCACGATGGCATTTATGCCTATCCCTTATTCACCATTTACCTCTGTTATCTCGGATAGCTCGGAATGCATTTTACTCCTGTGTGTGCTATGACCCAAACCCTGAACTTACCGTGTGTTCAGCTCCATGGCACCAGTCGTGCGAATTGAGCCAAACGGCAACCAAGCCTTGTTAATGTTTGACAATGCCCAGAAAGACTTGGATGCTAACGGTTGGCTCACCTTCATGCAGAGATTTGAGGATTTTAACTTATTTGTGGCACAACAGTTCTCTTTGACTTTAGATGGATGTAGAGCTAAAGTGGGGGACATCCAATTGGAAATCGATGAGGGATTTATCAGTTCTGCTACAGTGTTACCTGCCACGGGTCAACGTTGGTTCAAGAATTCGAAAGTGGAAGAGGTTCCATGGCCGCTGTTGTTTCTCTCGCGCAAAGTCACCTCTTGTGACAGAGGTATGCCCATATCTATGCTTAAACCATGATGGCATGACCTTTTGATAGTAGTCAAGCAGTTCGTGCCCTGTGAAGGTCAATACAGACTCATTTTTCTCTACCACCTGCGGTTGCTAATGAATTTTATAGGGTATCCATTGAATATTCCTTTCTACTTTCAGCGCAGCTTATATAAAATGTCGAAAAGGTTTAAAAAGGAGAAGGCTGACAGTAGCCTGTTCCACCATGGGATTATTAAACTTATCATTGCTTATCACTTGAGTTTACATGGTGATAGTTGGAGAGATTTTGTCGCTCAAAATGGTTTCGATGACACCGACCCTATACAGTTTGACAAGCCTGTGGTGAATGAAACCAAGGTTGGGCCACCCGTGCCCTTCCATATCCTATTACCTACTCCAAAGCCTTCGGTTGACCCTCTTATTGACTTAGCAGATGTTGGAACTGAAAAGGCCGAGACTATTAAAAAGCCCGTAAGTAAAAATCCCAAGGAAAACCCTACTGCTAATGCCAAGGGTAAAAAGAATGCTGGGCTTATTTCAAGGATGGCTAGAAACAAACCTAAACCCTCTGTTGAGTCAAAGCCTATAATCCTTAGGGAGGATTCAGATTCTAACATAGAACGTTTCTTAGCTAGTGAGTACCCCTACTCACAGGGCTTATACCCCGAACCACCTTATGATTTCGTGACAAATATTCCCCCCTACCTAAGGAATAACTCTAGCTACCCTAGTATCAAATTGCCTAGCGAAACCCTCAGCAATGTGTCCAAACTGTCACCTACTCTTTCAAAAACCACACAACCATCATGTGACCAATGTGAGTTATGGTTGGAACAATACTACATTGATGTTCCACTACTTCAATCGAAAATTCGATCGTTGGAATGTCAAGTTGCAGTATTGACTAGCGAAAGAGACCAGCTCCAAGAAACTGATAAAAAGAAGAAGACAAGTGGCTCTATCGTTTTCAAGAATGTTGAATTATCCATAGCTGTTATCAACTCCAAATTGTCATGATCCAGCCATACAGGTATGAATTTTGATATCATTTTAGTTTTGTGAATGATCAAGGTTAATATAATGATTTGAATTCTTTTTTCAAATAGCTCTGTCTCTTATTCAAATGCCTCTGTCATTCGGTGTTCATCCTGTACATTGTTTTTCTTTGCTAAAAATAAATGGAGTTTCATTTTGATACATGATTTGATCATTGCTAGTTTAGTCACCAGTAGATTTTTATCAGGATTTGAATGATTTTCGATTGGATTTGATTTGATTTGAGTTGACAAAACTCATGGTTTGCTTTCAATTGAATTCGTTTTGCATCTACTCCGAACATGAAGTTTTCATTGCTCAATTTAGAATATGATCATGTTTGGATTTGATTTCGTTATGGTTCATATGTTGCGATTGGAAAACGATTTCAATAAGTTTGATTGTTACGATCTTGTGATATGTCATGTAATCTTCTCAGAACAGGAATACAACTCTGTTCGGTTTCAATTTGGTAGGAACTGCTCTGTTTCGTATGAAAACAATGCTCTCAGTTAAGCCTGTGCAAATGCACCCGAATCGTGGAATGGTTTTGATTCGTAATGATTATGTTAAAACCTTTTCTTTTCAATTCACTTTTATTCTGATTGGATTATCCCATATCTTGAGTTGGCAAGATTGTTTTCTGAGTTGGATTCATGTTTTAATCGCTGCTCTGTTTGATTTGTAAAAACAAATTGATCAACATTCGTTATTTTTGTCAAATCCGATTATAATTCATTGTCAAATGAATGATTTTGATCAAAGTCAATCGATCTTGTTTGCCCAATTTGAAATAACAAATTACGAATTATGTTGCCAATCAATCGATCCTGTTACAATTTTATTTGAATTGATTTTCACGCCAATTTGAATTGATCTATTCATGGCGTGAATCGTTTGTTGTGTCAACACAGTTATAACGATTTGAAAATGATCTTGTCAGATTCATATCTCCTGTTGATAAGGCAGCATAACAATTCCTTGCGATTTGTTTTGATTATGTTGAATTTGATTTGATATGAAATGATTGCATTGTTGTTCCATATAATTTTGTCACTCGACTTTGTGGTAACAAACAAAACAGAGTACGCCTATCTCTGTAGTCTTTTAATTAATTTGGATTCTGTTTGATTTCGAATGCTATAACAACTTCAAATTGAACGATTCATTTTCAAACAACTATTGGATGTTAATTGAATTTGATTTTTTTTCTTTTAAATATTTTAATTGATTTTGATGTTGATTATGTGTCTTATTTAGACTAGCTACAGAATCGCAAGATTCTGTAGCTAGTTTATAGGATTAGATTTTTATCATTTTGTTAATAAAGAATCCTTCTAACTTGTTCATTTTTGGCCCTTTTCAGGTAAATTCGAATTGAATGGGACATGTTGGATAGGCTAGGGGAATATTTGTGTATTTTAGTTTTACTTTAGATTCTTAGTTTTACTTGGGATATCTTCCCAGATTTTATGTAAACAGTTTGATAACTTCCACAGGGAGGTTTTACCCTGTGGAAAAACTTATAAATACTTATTATTTTTGTAATAAGGATCATCCTCACTTGTGGGAGAACCAGGAGTATGGATTTCTAATACAAATTGAGACAGAAGTTGATGTTCTACTACAACTTTTGCTTTCATAATATCAATCTTTTGTTTCATGTTTATGCATATCAATTTTCATTTGATTAGTGACTACTTTAGTTATCATGGTCTTTTGCAGAACGATATGATTTGATTAATGTGATACATGCCTGATTTATTTGACTAATTTAAAGAATACAACAATCACTTAGTTCAGCTAATGAATGACATATTTCTCTTCTTCATCAATTGAACTATTATGTATAGATATTTGCACACAAGTTTATCTAACTGTGAAGATTTATAAATTATAAGATTGTTGTTATTTTTATGTCTTGTTTGTCCTGTAATCAAACTTGTAGAGCACTGCATCGTATCGTTTACAAGAAGCTCTTGGATAATTCAATGCGGGTTTTCTCCCTTTGATCAGCTAAGACAATCATCATACACAGGACAAATTTGGAGCATTTCCCCAGGTCAGTTTGTAATTTATTTTCATTAATTTGTCAGTATAATATTAGTATTTTAGTTAGATATATTTGTATCTTAGATTAGTTATTTAGTTTAGTTAGTTTTGTTTTATTTCTTGTTCATAAAATCATAAAATCAACAAAAAATATCTTTTTCTGTCATCAAGACAGAATATAAATGTATTTTTTCAGGTTTTATTTAAATCTGTAAATTGTAGATATTGTACATTTTGTGAATAAGTTATGTTTCAATTAGTAGTTAGATAGTGAATTAGTTAGAGTTAGTATAGTAGTAGTTAGTAGATTGTATATATTGAATAGTTAGATTAGTTTAGTTTGTTTAATAGTTA
The DNA here is from genome assembly GCA_000966675.3 of Picea glauca. Taxonomy (NCBI): domain Eukaryota; kingdom Viridiplantae; phylum Streptophyta; class Pinopsida; order Pinales; family Pinaceae; genus Picea; species Picea glauca. The sequence continues at coordinate 941,016 of JZKD02S1423761.1, read as the reverse complement.
GTTTTAGTTAGATTAGTTTATTAGTTTGTTTTATTTTTTTTTTAGTTAGTTTAGTTAGTTTAGAATAGTTTTTCTTTTTGTTTTCCTAGGACCTTAGATGAGATAATGGAGCCGCTAAACCCGTCAGGGTGGTTTATCCAAAACATCTTGGGTTATTAGACAACCCCGGACCGATTCCACTCTCTCAGTTGACGGACGATCGATTTCGCCTGTCAACAAATGGCGCTAGAGGGAGGGCCTAAAATTAATTAATGGCATGAGGCGGTCGCAAGTCTCCTACACCCCCTAATCGATCACCTATAGTGACTAGAAGCCATTCAAACAATAATATTCCCCCTCAAACAACAACTACTTCAACCGACGATTCACAGATCACAGATGAGCCAGCAACCCCTAGTCCTACAGGTGGTGACATACAAGAGATTGTCCGTCAATCTCTTATAAAAACACATAGTGCCTTAGCTCGTCTGAGGCAACCAAACTGTCTGTGGGGTAAAACTTTGGACTTCTCTGATATGAGAGAACAATTAGGAGACACTAACCTCACTGTGAATCCCACATATCCCATCTTAAATTTTGCTGCAAGAGGATATGGGATACCTCCTTCACAACCTCCATCATCTCCTCCCTCTTCTGGAGGAGATTCCTCTGATGAAGGAGATTCCCCTTCTCATCCTTCCACACCCACTACCCCAATGGAAAATTAGAACAAACCTGCTAGACCCTGGCTTGATCAGGATGTTGTAGTTGTACCTGGAGCTCAGCACCCTCTACCTAAACACTCGGAGAAATGGCTTCGCAAGTTTGACCCTGACTTGAAACAGATCGCTGAAGATCACATTAAATTTTTTATGTTAGCCGTTAGACTCCGTAATGTCGAACATGAAGACGTTGTCTATAGTTTTCTCCCTTACACCTTTGAGGTCAATGCATCCACATGGTTCTTTGCCCAACAACCCCATACCATCGTGTCTTTGGAAAAGTTCATGTCATGCTTTTTGGAAAAGTTCGGAGATGGTAAACCTCCAGAAGTCCTAGTCATGGACCTTTCTAGCTTAAGAATGAACCCTAAATAAAAAGTTAAAGAGTTTAATCAAATATTCTTAACGCTTAAAAACCGAATCCCTGTGGATTCCATACTTGTCGAGAGTCTTGTAATAGCTTACTACACTAAAGCTTTACATCAAAGCATATCTATTTGGGTTAAACGATCTAAGAAAGCCACATTGTTAGAAGCCTTCGAGGAGGCCACCCAGATTGAAAAAGACATACTTAGTCTTAAATACTCTTCTAGCAACGAAACAAAGACTAGTTCTTCTTCCAAAAAGAAGGTCGAAATTCTCCCCAGACCTACTACAAGTAAAACACAACCTGAAAGCTCGGATTAAGAAAACTTAACTAAAGTTGTTCAGAAACTATCAAATCAAGTTATAGACTTAAAAAGGTCAACCGAAAAAGCTTCCTCTAGCAAAGGACCTTACAAACCCCCATTCCGGAAGCCTTTTCCTACCAACCGACCTAATCCAACCACTGAAGGCCTTAATCTAGAAAGTTTGCAATGTGCCCTTCAAACAATTCTAGAAGCCCAAGATAACTTGATGCCCCATGAGATTCCTTAGGAGGTAGTTGAACAAGAGACAGTTCAAGAAGAAGAGTCTTCTCCAAACATTTTTGGACATTTCTTGGATAGCATGTTTCAAGCTAACTTCGAGACAGTTCATCCTTATAATACCAAGAGTAAGACAACAAACAAACCTTCTACCGAAAACACTACAACTTCGCCTCCAAAGAAATCTAAACCAACTGAGACTAAACTGAGTAATGTGAACCCCAACTTAGATTATGATGTTGTTGAAGATCTTAAAAAGTTAGGGGCTAACATTTCTATTTATGAGTTATTGAAGTTTCCATTTTTGTTTCAAAAAATGTTGCAAAATATTTCAGAGAACGACAAAAATGGTAATTCTAATGGTAACAAGGTTGTGCAAAACAAAGTCCCTCAGAAGACTTCCACTAAAAATAATCATGATCCTCAATATAAAGGAAGCCTTCCTGTAAGTAATTTAAATAATGTAAATAATGTAGATAAAGTATCTTTAGAAACTGTGAGTAAAAAGCCACAAGCTACTACTCTTAGTACTCGAAAAAATGTACCTCCTTTCTTGTTGACTTTCGAAATTTTCAATAGAAACGTGCATAATTGTATGGTGGACTCAGGGGCGTCATCCAATGTGATGCTATAGTCTGTCTACCAAAAGATTAACACTGAAGTAGAACCCTCAACTTTAAAAATCATACAACTTGATTGAACCAATGTTAAAGTTATAGGCGAACTAAAAAATCTACTTATTAGATTATCGTCTAACCCCAAGGTTCATCAAATTATTGATATAATTGTTGTGGATATTCTAGAAGTGTATGGTCTATTTTTAAGCAGGGACTGGTCGGAGCAACTACATGGTTACTTCGCGACAGACTGGTCTCACTTATGGCTTCTAGACAATGGCAAGCCCAACAAGATCAGGGTGAATCGTGAACGCTACCTTAAGTTCACGATCACAGATTTGAATGATCCTAACGAACCGTTCACACCTTCTGCTGATTCACCCGAAGTCCAAGGGATGGACACCTTCTTCGGCAATTTCATGGCCAAGGCTTCACCTATCATCAATCCAGAACAACAGTCCGAGATTGTAGCATATATGCAACCAACAGCTTCTATACAACGTTCCCATGTGCCCGATGTAAATCAAATTTGGTCTCTTTATTTCGACGGGTCTAAGTCTAAAGAAGGAGCTGGTGCAGGCTGCATCATTATCGATCCGACAGGTAACAAGACAATAATTGCATGTAGACTAGAATTTGAATGTACTAATAATACTACAGAATATGAGGCTTTAGTGCAAGGTCTCAGAAAATCACTGGATATGAACATTAAAAACCTAGTTGTATTTGGCGACTCTGAAATAGTGGTTAGACAGGTAAGAAATTCTATCGACTGTCTTTCTCCGCATATCAAGAGCTATGAGTCTGATGTATGGATTTTAATGAATAAATTGTTTTCTTTCAATATAAATTCCAGTCCTAGATTAAATAATGATGAAGCAGATCTATTAGCTAATGTAGCCTCTAAACTTCTTCTTGCAGAAGGCTTGTCCCCAGACGCATTCTCTGTCGAGTTGTTTTTTCGACCATCCATTCCCGAAAACATCACGAACTGGAGAGTCTTTGATGACAATTAGCAGATCATCAAATTTCTACACATGGAAGAAACCTTTCAAGGTGCGGTGATAGATGAACGCACGCACGACGACAATTTGCACGATTTTACGCTAATACCTGATCCGAAAACTTCTAAAGCTTTGTCGGACGTGGTAAATTCCATACCCAAATCTATAGTTAGATTAGAGAAGTTTTATGATTTTGAAGATAAATTTAAAAAGACAGTCAACTGTAAAACCAATAGTTCCTCATTGTCTTATGAAAAAGTAAACTTAGGAACTAATGAAAATCCTTAGTGCATTAACCTAGGCTTGGGATGCTCTCGACAAGAAAAAGTTGCATTTGTTAAATTATTTAAATAATTTAAGGATGTCTTTGCATGGACATATGATGATCTTAAAACTTTCGATCTTAATATCATACAACATGTCATCCCGATGAAGCCCCAAACCTTACCCTTCCAAGAAAAACTAAGGAAAATGCACCCTAAAATGGAACCGACTGTTCAAAAATAATTGAATAATTTCCTTAATGCTAAAAGAATTTTTCCTGTTAGGAACACTCAATGGGTTTCTAACCTTGTCCCAGTTCGGAAGAAAAACGGGGAAATATGACTCTGCGTAGATTTTCGAAACCTTAATAGAGCATCTGATAAAGACAACTATCCTGTCCCACCCATGGAACAGATCCTTCAAAAGGTATCTGGTTCCGAGAGGCTATCCCTGTTAGATGGTTTCTCTGGATACAACCAAGTCCTAATGTCTCCACCAGACCAAATCAAAACTACCTTCCATACCCCATGGGGCACTTATGCTTATCGTAAAATGCCCTTTGGATTGATTAATGTTGGTGCCACCTTTCAGAGAGTGATGGACATCGCTTTCCGAGGCTTAATCAATCAGTCCATTGTAGTTTACTTGCATGATGTGACTGTATATTCTAAAAACAAAGATGATCATCTAGCTCATTTACGAGTCGTTCTACTGCAATGTCGTAAGTACGACATCTCCCTAAATCCTAAAAAGTCCATCATTGCAGTAGAACATGGTAAACTATTAGGATTCATTGTGTCTAGCGAATGAATGATTATTGACCCCGAGAGGACTCAAGTCATCGCAAAACTCCCCCCTCCTACATCCAAAAAATCCATGCAGTCTTTCTTAGGGCAGATTAACTTCGTGAGGAGATTCGTCCCCAGTTTCTCCGAAATGGTCAGGCCTTTTTAGAATTTGATTAAAAAAGACACCCAATATCACTGGTTACCCATAGAAAATCAGGCTTTCAATGCAATAAAGAAGGCCATAATAGACACTCCATTTCTCATGAGCCCTGACTTCTCTCAAGATTTTACACTCTATACTTTTGCTTCTGACCATTCCTATGTCGTCGTCCTAACTCAGAAGAATGTCGAGAACGATGAAGTACCCATCACCTTTATGAGCTCTACTTTTAGAGGTGTTGAACTTAACTATCCAGCAGTTGATCAACAAGCATATGCTATTTTCAAAGCAGTCAAGCACTTCCGGTCCTATCTATGGGGTTTGAGAGTGGATTTGGGAATTTGGACATATCGGTTATCCTTGCAGTTGCCTGATCTATCATTTGGCCTATTTCTCGGGATGATTGGACACTTTTGGTAGTAGGGAAGAATTATTGAGGGCTTGAGCATTCTAGCAGGACGTGGCACTTTCCAGCTTGGAGGTTGAGAATTAGTATGACTCATATCTTCTTGATTCAGTATTCATTGTATATCCATCCTTTGGAGGCTTATTTTGTATTATCGAGAGCATTTTGTAGAAGCTCATATCTATTGCTTGTATGACCATCTGAGGTTTATGCTAGATCAACCATCTATTTTATTGATCTTACATTGCTCATAATAAAAAGGTCAGATATTTTCTTTTGCTTCTACATCTTGAATATATTGTGATCTCCATGTGTTGATGAATCTTGTATGCACTTAATAAATCAATAAATTAGTAGTAGTTAGTGATTCCAAGAAACAATTTGGCTTGGGATCATTACAGTGTTCGAGGAGATCGATGGCCAAGGTTCACAGTTAGATCAAGTAGTTGCAATAGTAGAACAATGCCTGGAAGGGACTATTATAGAGCAGACAATCTAGGAGCTCGTTGAGGAGGAGGCTCAGGCGAGTAAGCTAATCGAGGCAGCTTAGGTTAATCACGAGGATATTGAAGCAACATTGTGTGGACCTGAGTGAATCGATATGAGTCACAGGTGAGTGTTGGGGACATGTTGGCCCTCAACCAAGATTTTGGGAAACTTTGGTTAGTTTTGGATATTTTGGCCCACTTTTGGACACACGTTGGTCGAAGTAGGAGAGCCCAGGTAGAGATGAGATCGTGGATCTGACCTATTTTTAGGGTTATGTGGACCTAGTAAGGGGTCCTCTATGGATTTGTAACAGGTTTATGGGATATCGGCCCATGGGTTTTCCCCATGTTTAGGCCTTATTGTAAGATTTTGTAAATTATAAATAAAGAGGAATGTACTGTAGAAGTAGTCTCTCTATGCGCAAGCGATAGTTATGTGTGAAACAATAGCTCTGTGTGCAGAGGAATGTAAGTGGTTGAGGCTTTGTGCTTGAATGTGATTTTGTAGACTATTCTTTGTGCTTGTGATGCTCAGTGTGTATCAGGTGCTAAGTGTTGTGATAAGAGATTTCGGCTCTGTGCATTTGACCTATTTTTGGAAGGTAAAGAAGGAGGAACTCTGCTTAGTGCACAAATCTTTTGTCTTGTGCGAAGTTAGACTATATGGCTTAGTGCACAGGAGTGATTGGATGTAATATATTGGCAAATAATAAAGAGGTGAAGCGGTTTGTGGACATAGCCCCACCCTGGGGTGAGCCATGTATATCTGGTGTCTCACGGTTTTCTTTGTGCAGTGTCTTTTTTGTTATGCATTTTCTTAGTACTTTTATTATCATGTGTAATGAATATATATTTCATTGTTTAAGTAATTTACTTATGTTAAAGGGTAAATGAATGCTAGAATTAACTCATAGTTCTAAGTTCTAAGTGCTCAGGGTGCATAATCAGTTGTTGTTACTGTGCTTATCTATCTTTGATTATGTTATGTGGTGTCAATGATGTTAATAAAATAATGCATATTCACTTCCTAATATTTAACAAAATATTTTGTGAAGTGCTCTTATCACAGAATCATGTCCCATCCTGGTTACAGACACCTGCATCATGTAACCCCCCCTGTGTCTACCTCACGTGAGACTTTGTCTACTTCGCAGGTGTTGTCGAAAGGGATGGTAGTTGGGGTTTTGTTGGTGCATTGTTAAGCATTGAACCCTGGGTCTACCCCTGTGCCAACACTTGAACTACCATAATTTTTTTTTTCACCCTATAAGTATCTGAGGTTCTCTCTCATCAACTTTGTTTTCCTACAATCTTTATCATCATGACCCACTCACTTGCATATATTGCAATATGAACTTTTGGGTACCGTCTTATACTTTTTCATCATTGGACAATAATATGGATCATGCCCATGTGTCTTACAAATTTTGCACCATGGTCCTCCTGTTGGCAATGGTTTTGGCAACCATGTTCCCATATATTTCATGAAAGTTGGACACTCATTATTATGGTGTCCTTATGTCCTTCACGTGGTACACCAAACAACTTCTCTTTTTTGTTTTCTATTATTCTGGTTAAGATGAAATGTTAGGTTCTTCATATCCTCCTTCAACTCTTCTATTGTTGGATCTGTCATCTAATACTGGTTCTCTTCCAGTTGTAAGGCTACCTGCAAAGCCTCTGCCTAAATTTGGAACTTATGTTGTCTTAATGGGTATTTCAAATGAGGTAACAATGACTTCACGAATAGATGTGTATGTTTCATGTCATTCATTTCGTATTTCAACTTACCTTTGAGATACTTAAACCTCTTATCAATATCCCAAAGAAACTCACATGATTTTTGCCTGATTTCAATCATTTCATTCATGTACTGATCTTCTGATATGGTCTTTTGAAATTCATTTATCAATAGTTTTTCACGTCTATAATATCCCTTGTTACTCCTGCTGGACTGTTTGCATCTAGGATCATGTACAAATATAGTGCATGGTCTCTTAGCATGATAGCTAACTGTGCAAGTTTTGTATCTCCATTTGTGATCTTCTTTGCTTCCCAAATCTTCTCACATATGAATAAATGCTTTTTCAGGGTCCTCTCATGCCTCTCCCCGAATATTTTCTTATATGATCGTGGGATCATGTCCTTCCATTTTAAACTGCGTTGACTTACTACGTCCATGAGATGTAGATATTTGATTGTTACTTCCTAAACTGGCTCCTCCAGTTGCTTTTCCTTATTTTCATGTGTTTTCGATGGTCTTTCTTCCACTAAAATTTGGTTGTATAAACTTTAGTGTTCTTTCTAGTGTGTTAGTCCCACATGGGGTTGCAGGTTCCACACTAACGGTGACCTGGATCGGATTTATTCCTTATGATCATGCCTTTGGACCTCCTGTTTTCCTTTAATATGTTGCGCATGGGATTTCCTCAATCTACCCCATAGCCTAGAAATCCTCTACCTCTTCCTCATCACTTTCCAACCCCTCTCTATCAACTATAGATCTCTTCTTTTTATTCATCTTATATTGGTAGGGTACTCTGCTGCGCATCTTTCTAGTTGTTTCCATTATATTCTTTATCTAGTCTTCTTCCATCATTATTGAGTCCATGACCTCCTTCTTATTTCCCTTATCCATCTCTTCCTCCATTTATCAACCTCTTGTCAATGCTTTCCCACTTCCCCCATGCATGCAGGGAATTTTAGTTGTATGATTCCATGGTCATCACACCATTTATATACAATAAAATCTTGATTGAAGTATACAGTGATCTGATATACCTACCTCTGGGTCCTTTTAGAAAATCTTTCTCTAATGCACTGTAAGACTTCACGGTATCTACTGCAAATTTGGTGATAAACCCTGCAACAATACTATCTAACCAAAAATATACTACTTGTGTAAATGTGTAGTTAACTTGTTGTAACTGCGCAATATCCACAGGATTCCATTCTAGTTGTCTGATTTGATTTTTTTGGTGGTTGTCTCTAAACCTCAATAGACACTCCTACAACAAATGTAGGAAATCATAGAAAAATACCTCATGCAAGTCACTAAACACATATTTGTCTAGATATTTGTGCAGTTTTAACTTAGGGTTTTTGTTCTCCTTCTGTGAAAACTCAAGTTCCTTTGTTTTCAACCATCTTTCAATCTCTGCCTTTGTTTGATTCCATGGCCTGAACATTCCCTTCTATACCTTCATTCTCCACGTGTTTCTTCCACGGATCTCGTCCACTCAATCCTATGCAGTTCTAGGCGGAAATAGAACCATTTGTTGGGTTAGACCTTACTTCTACTTCTTATTGGGTTGACCCAGGTTCAGATCTGAATAGGTTTCCAACAAAACCCTCTAAAACTATCGTCCCTCCTAGTAAACTAGAAGCCAACACTATGCACACTGCACACAGTGCAGTCTCACCCGAGATAGCTCTATGACTGACTGCAATGCTCAAGTGCTTGTAGTCTAAGAATGAGTGGGGATCTAGGGTTGTATTCTATCTTCTTCAGACATTAATAAGTATTTCTAGGATTCATTCATCTTTAGGCTCATGCATTCATTTTAATACATCTAGTTAATCATTCATTCATAATATAATCATTAACATGAGGTAATAATTCAATAAACATCACATATAACACAAATTTTACTATCGTTCACCCCCTCCTCGGCTACGTCCACAAATATTTGGCTTCTCTACTCTTTTATTTAGTGTGTTGAAAAATCTCATAGTGAGCGCATTACATATTCAATCATACAATCCTGGTGAGGTTAAAGAACCTCTCTGAGGCGAACTAGATCACACTAGGCTCCCCAACTGTGATCTAAACCTCAAAATCTACCTTACCACAATTATCAACAATCTTTTTCTATTTACTTAACCTAACAGATAGAACCTCGTCCTAGACCTCCTAGGTTCTTATTTATATTATTTTAAAAGCTTATAGAACTTACAACCTTTGTCAAAAGCTCTAACCCTAATATGGTTATGCTTGTCTCCCTCCTAACACGTGGTGTTTCCTCTTGCATGTTGCTTTTCCTTCTTTTTTTCCATGCTTCTTTATTGCCATCTTTCTCTCAAAATTAGGCCTCTCCTCAAAATAGGCCCACTCCCAACAACAATTATCTTAATAAATATTATTCTTTTTATTTAAAACATTTTTATTTAAAATATTTTTATTTTCTTATATTTGTTTTGATAATAAATTTAAAGTCTTATTCTTGCAATGTGGTTATGAAGTTTTTTTGGGTTTTCATTCACATTAGTCAAATCATTAATATATTTATTTTACTAAAAACATTACCTTTGAGGGTGATTAAATCATTTTGTGCAGTATTAAATGTTGTATTAAATGTTGTTTGGAGAGATATATTTTAAATATGGTTAAATGTTGTTTGGAGTGGTATATATCAAATACAGTTTGGAGTAGTATATATGCTATCAAATCTGTACTAATTCAAATTCCACCCCTTATACATCATCCAAGGCAACATTACTTGAAATCAAATGGTATATAAACCACCTCATAGTAACTTTCAATTATATATAACAAAATGATTATACATTCAAAAATGCAATTGAAACAATGAAAACTGCAATTTCACCAACAATTATATAGCTGAATTTCAATGTTAATTACTAAAAATGGTAAAATGATTATTGTTCTCAAGTTCCACCTACCCCTCAAACTTTATTTCCCTCCCTTGCAGCTGCTCCTAACCCTTATTTCCTGTATTCTATCCATGAAGCCTATCCAAGAAGCCTGTTTACTGTTTATTACATATTATATGGAACATATAATTAATTGTCTTCATAGATATTGAATGCTCACCATGACCATGTTCTTTTCGAATGAAACATAGGATGACATGATGGGGATTTTACTTCTCATCTATCCTTCTCCATGCCACTGTCACATCTAGTATATATGCATTGAACCATTAAATGTGGGTTTGACAATTTAAGAAAAGTTGAAAACTAAGGCATCAACAATTCTATGTATAAGGTAGAGAGATCTAATCAAAATTAATCTTATCATCGTCATGATTGTTTCCCCTTTAAATACAAAGCATTTTACTTTCATATATGTTTAGTCGTTGAACATATAAGTTTTAGTCATGGAAATGAGAAGAAATGTCTACATAAGTTGAAAGTATTAGATAATACAATGATGGGTAATAATATTGAACATAATTTTTAGTCAAGAATAATGAATATGGTATTTGATTATAAAATTTCATTAAAAAATAAAAAATTACAGTTTTTGAATAAACATTTACACATAATACTTATAGATTTTCAAGCAAAAGGGATGACACCTTAAATTTAAAGTTATCTTTCTTTTCAATAAGTGAACGTATTATTTATCAGTTTTCATTCATGAATCTTAATTACAAATGAAATGTTAAATTTAACTAAGTTATAAAATAATTATTTAAAAGTGAAATTTTAAATTTAATTAATTTATAAAATAATTAAAATAATGAAAAAATATATATGATTATGTTATATTTTATTTTTCTTTTTATTAATATTATTTACAAATATAAATATATGAAACTATTATCATATAGCATATTCATTATTTAAAAGCATCAAAAAATACGACTAAACACTTAGTATTATTGAGAGGTGGAATATTCTTTAAAATTTCTATGAAAATTTTATTTTACTTTTCTTTAGAATTAATTGTTACGAGGTTATTTCAATTCATGTGGTTATTTCACCATATTAAAGACATCACAAGATTTAGGTGAAAATGAATCTTAGTAGGAGAACATCACCACTTCCTCTCGGCCAACTAGATAAACTCCAACCTTCTTGAAAAACCAATCATCACTTCCTCTTGACCAACTAGATTAACTCCTTTAGTGTTTATCTCTCTACAAAAATTTATATATTATGGAGTTTAAAAACAAATTTATAACTTTAATATCAAATTATTTTTGCAAAAAAAACAAGCTAAAAGATGAATTACCAACTAAAAGTACAAATCATGATCTATTTACACAATGTCTACCAAAGGAAATTTCACTTAGTTATTTTAAATAATTTCTAGAAGATTATACATGGTTGCAAATGAGACCCAATATTTACTTGAAATTTCATTTTGTGCACAACTATCATGAGAATATTAATACCAACAAAATTAAATTATAGAACATGCTAATATACTAGTAGATTATTATTATGAACATCACACAAATAATAACTTTAGTTAACATTCTAAGATCTTTGTGAAAAATTGGCTCTCATCTTAAGCATCTAACATATGCTAGATTGAAATTTACTAACAAACATACAATGTGTGATGTATGATCGCATCCAACAATATTTGGGATTAACGAACCCGTGCTTCACAAGAGAACACTTTTAAATTTGTCAAGCTGCAAACACAACACTTTAAAAATGTATGCATTGTATATGCACTCACAATGATTCACCAATCTATTGTATATGCAGTCACAATGATTCACCAATATTTGGTTGAGAGATAAATTAACTCATGCGAGAGAGCACACTTGGCAACACACTTGTAGCTTGCTCCTTTGTCTTTTGTAAAATATTTGTGTAAGAATAAAGAACTGATAAAAAGAACTTAATATATAACTTTATTTGTGTTCGAGGAGATCGATTACCAGGGTTCATAGTTAGATCAAGTAGTTTCAATAGTAGAACAATGCCTGGAAGGGCCTGTTATAGAGAAGACAGTCCAGGAGCTCGCTAAGGAGGAGGCTCAGGCGAGGCAGCAAGTCCAGGCAGCTTAGGTTAAGCACGAGGATATTGAAGCAACATTGTGTGGACCTAAGTGACTCAGGATGAGTCACAGGTGAGTGTTGGGGGCATGTTGGCCCTCAACCAAGATTTTGGGAAACTTTGGTCCATTTTGGATATTTTGGCCCACTTTTGGACACACGTTGATCGAAGTAGGAGAGCCTAGGCGGAGCTGAGATCACGGATCTCACCTATTTTGAGGGTTATGTGGACCTAGTAAGCGGTCCTCTATGGATTTGTAACAAGTTTATGGGATTTCGTCCCATGGGTTTTTTCTACATTTAGGCCTTATTGTAAGATTTCGTAAATTATAAATAAAGAGGAATGTACTGTAGAAGTAGTCTCATTGTGTGCAAGCGATAGTTCTGTGTGAAACAATAGCTATGTGTGTAGAGGAATGTAAGTGGTTGAGCCTTTGTGCTCGAATGTGATTTTGTAGTCTATTCTTTTTGCTTGTGATGCTCAGTGTGGATTAGGTGCTAAGTGTCATGATAAGAGATTTTGGCTTTATGCATTTGACCTATTTTTGGAAGGTAAATAAGGAGGAACTATGCTTAGTGCACAAATCTTTTGTCTTGTGCGAAGTTCGACTCTATGGCTTAGTGCATAGGAGTGACTGGATGTAAGATATTGGGAAAGAATAAAGAGGTGAAGCAGTGTGTGGACATAGCCCCACCCTGGGGTGAGCCACGTATATCTAGTGTCTCACGGTTTTATTTGTGCACTGTCTTTTCTGTTATGCATTTTCTTAGTGCTTTGATTATGATGTGTAATGAATATATATTTTGTGGTTTAAGTAATTTACGTATGTTAAAGGGTAAATGAATGCTAGACTTAAATCATAGTGTTAAGTTCTAAGTGCTCAAGGTGCATAATCACTTGTCGTTACTGCGCTTATCTAACTTTGATTATGCTCCGTGGTGTCAATGAGGTTAATAAAATAATGTTTGTTCACTTCCTAATATTTAACAAAATATTTTGTGAAGTTCTCTTATCACAGAATCGTGTCCTAGCCTGGTTATAGACACATGCGTCATGTAACCCCCCCTATGTCTACCTTAGGTGAGACTTCATCTACTTCGCAAGTGTTGTCAAAAGGGTTGGTAGTTGGGGTTTTGTTGGTGCGTTGTTAAGCATTGAACCCTGGGTCTGCCCCTGTGCCAACACTTGTCTTGTCACCATTTTTGTTTTCACCCTATTAGTATCTGACGTTCTTTCTCTCATCAGCTCCGTTTTCCTAAAATATTTATCATCATGACCCACTGACTTTCATAAATTGCAATATGAACTTTTTGGTACCGTCGTATACTTTTTCATCATTGGACAATGATATGGATCATGCCCATGTGTTTTACAAATTTTTCACCACGGTCCTCCTATTGGCAATGGTTTTGGCAACCATGTTGCCATATATTGTGTGAAAGTTGGACACTCATTATTATGGTGTCCTTATGTCCTGCATGTGGTACACCAAACAACTTCTCTTTTTTGTTTTCCCTTATTCTGGTTAAGATGAAATGTTAGGTTCTTCATATCCTCTTTCGACTCTTCTATTGTTGGATATGTTGTCTGATACTGATTCTCTTCGAGTTGTAAGGCTACCTGCAAAGCCTCTACCTAAATTTGGAACTTATGTTGTCTTAATGGGTATTTCAAATGAGGTAAGAATGAGTTCACGAATAGATGTGTATGTTGCATGTCATTCATTTCATATTTCAACTTACCTTTGAGACGCTTAAACCTCTTATCAATATCCCAAACAAACTCACATGATTTTTGCCTGATTTCAATCATTTCATTCATGTACTAATCTTCTGATATGGGCTTCTGAAATTCATTTATCAGTAGTTTTTTCATGTCTATAATAGACCTTGTTACTCCTGCTGGACTATTTACATCTAGGATCATGTACCAATATAGTGCACGGTCTCTTAGCATGATAGCTAACTACGCAAGTTTTGTATCTCCATTTGTGATCTTCTTTTCTTCACAAATCTTCTCACAGATGAATACATGCTTTTTCAGGGTCCTCTGATGCCTCTCCCCGAATATTTTTTAATATGATCGTGGGATCATGTCCTTCCATTTTAAATTGCGTTGACTTACTACCTCCATGCGATGTAGATATTTGATTGTTAGTTCCTAAACTGGCTCCTCCAGTTTCTTTTCCTTATTTTCATGTGTTTATGATTGTCTTTCTTCCACTAAAATTTGGTTGTATAAACTTTGGTGTTCTTTCTAGTGTGTTAGTCCCACATGGGGTTGTAGGTTCCACACTAACGATGACCTGGATCAGATTTCTTCCTTATGTTCATGCCTTTGGACCTCTTTTTTTCCTTTCATATGTTGCACATGGTATTTCCTCAATCTAACCCATATCCTAGAGATCCTCTACCTCTTACTCATCGCTTTCCAACCCCTCTCTCTCATTTATGGATCTCTTATTGTTATTCATGTTATATTGGTAGGGTACTCCACTGCGCATCTTTCTAGTTGTTTCCATTATGTTCTTTATCTTTTCTTCTTCCATCATTATTGAGTCCATGACCTCCTTCTTATTTCCCTTATCCATCTCTTCCTCCATTTATCAACCTCTTGTCAATGCTTTCTGCCTTCCCCCATGCATGGATGGAATTTTAGTTGTCTGATTCCATGGTCATCACACCATTTATATACAATAAAATCTTGATTGAATTATACAGTGATCTGATATACCTACCTTTGGGTCCTTTTCGAAAATATTTCTCTAATGCACTCTAAGACTTCACGGTATCTACTACAAATTTGGTGATAATCCCTACAACAATACTATCTAACCAGAAATCTACTACTCATGTAAATTTGTAGTTAACTTGTTGTAACTGTGCCATCTCCACGGGATTCCACTCTAGTTGTCTAATTCAATTTTTTGGGTGGTTGTCTCTTAACCTCAATAGACACTCCTACAACAAATGCAGGAAATCATAGAGAAATACCTCATGTAAGTCGCTAAACACATATTTGTCTATATATTTGTGTGGTGTTAACTTATGGTTTCTGTTATCCTTCTGTGAAAACTCAAGTTCATTTGTTTTCAACCATCTTTCGATCTCTTCCTTTGTTCGATTCCATGGCCTGAACACTCCCTTCTATATCTTCAATATCCACATGTTTCTTCCATGAATCTCGTCCACTCAATCCTATGCAGTTCTATTCCGCAAGAGAACCATTTGTTGGGTTAGACCTCACTTCTACTTCTTATTGGGTTGACCCATGTTCAGATCTGAACAGGTTTCCAACAAAACCCCCTAAAACTATCGACCCTCCTGGTAAAATAGAAGGCAACATTGTGTGCACTGTACATAGTGCAGTCTCACCCGAGATAGCTCTATGGGTGACTGCAATGCTCAAGTGCTTGTAGTCTAGGAATGAGTGGGGATTTGGGGTTGTATTCTATCTTCTTCAGGAATTAATCTTGTTATTCATTCAAGTATTTCTAGGATTCATTCATCTTTAGGCTCATGCATTCATTCTAATACATCTATTTAATCATTCATTCATAATATAATCATTAACATGAGGTAAGAATTCAATAAACATCACACATAACACAAATTTTACCATTGTTCACCCCCTCCTAGGCTACATCCACAAATATTTCGCTTCTCTACTCTTTTATTTAGTGTGTTGCAAAATCTCAGAGTGCTCGCATTACAGATTCAATCATACAATCCTAGTGAGGTTAAAGAACCTCTCTGAGGTGAACTAGATCACACTAGGCTCCCCAACTGTGATCTAAACCTTAAAATCTACCTTACCACAATTATCAACAATCTTTTTCTATTTACTTAACCTAATAGACAGAACCTCATCCTAGACCTCCTAGGTTCTTATTTATATTATTTTAGAAGCTTATATCACTTACAACCTTTGTCAAAAACTCTAACCCTAATATGGTTATGCTTGTCTCCCTCCTAACATGTGGCGTTTCCTCTTGCATGTTGTATTTCCTTCTTTTTTTCCGTGCTTCTTTATTGCCATCTTTCTCTCACAATTAGGTTTTTCCTCAAAATAAGCCTACTCCCAACAACAATTATCTTAATAAATATTATTTTTTTTATTTAAAATATTTTTATTTTCTTATATTTGTTTTGATAATAAATTTAAATTTTTATTCTTGCAATGTGGTTATGAAGTTTGTTTGGTTTGTTAGTCGCATTAGTCAAGTCATTAATATATATATTTTAATGAAAACATCACATTAGTCAAATCATTAATATATTTATTTTACTGAAAACATTACCTTTGAGGGTGATTAAATCATTTTTTGCAGTATTAAATGTTGTTTGGAGTGATATATATTAAATATGGTTAAATATTGTTTGGAGTAGTATATATTAAATATAGTTTGGAGTAGTATATATGCTCTCAAATATGTATTAATTCAAATTCCACCCCATATAGATCATCCAAGGAAAAATTACTTCAAATCAAATGGTATATAAACCACCTCATAATAACTTTCAATTGTATATAAAAAAATGATTATACATTCAAAAATGCAATTTAAACAATGAAAACTACAATTTCACCAACAATTATATAGCTGAATTTCAATGATAATTACTAAAAATGGTAAAATAATTATTGCTCTCAAGTTCTACCTACCCCTCAAATTTTATTTCCCTCCCCTGCAATTGCCCCTAACCCTTATTTCCTATATTCTATCCATGAAGCCTATCCAAGAAGCCTGTTCACTGTTTATTACATATTATATGGAACATATAATTAATTCTCTTCATAGATATCGAATGCTCACCATGACCATGTTCTTTTCGAATGAAACGTAGGATGACATGATGGGGATTTTACTTCTCATCTCTCCTTCTCCATGCCACTGTCACATCTAGTATATATGCATTGAACCATTAAATATGGGTTTGACAATTTAAGAAAAGATGAAAATTAAGGCATCAACAATTCTATGTATAAGGTATAAGGTAGAGAGATCCAATCAAAATTAATCCTATCATCATCATAATTCTTTTCGAATGAAACGTAGGATGACATGATGGGGATTTTACTTCTCATCTCTCCTTCTCCATGCCACTGTCACATCTAGTATATATGCATCGAACCATTAAATATGGGTTTGACAATTTAAGAAAAGATGAAAACTAAGGCATCAACAATTCTATGTATAAGGTAGAGAGATCTAATCAAAATTAATCCTATCATCGTCATAATTGTTTCCCCTTTAGATACAAAGCACTTTACTTTCATATCTGTTTAGTCATTGAACATATGAGTTTTAGTCATGGAAATGAGAAGTAGTGTCTACATAAGTTGAAAGTATTAGATAATACAACGGTGGGTAATAATATTGAACATAATTTTAAATAAAAAATAATGAATATGGTATTTGATTGTAAAATTTCATTAAAAAGTAAAAAATTACAATTTTTGAATAAACATTTACACATAATACTTATAGATTTTCAAGAAAAAGTGATGACACCTTAAATTTAAAGTTAGCTTTTTTTTTAATAAATGAACATATTATTTATTAGTTTTCATTCATGAAACTTAATTACAAATGAAATGTTAAATTTAATTAATACATTTACACATAATACTTATAGATTTTCAAGAAAAAGTGATGACACCTTAAATTTAAAGTTAGCTTTTTTTTTAATAAATGAACATATTATTTATTAGTTTTCATTCATGAAACTTAATTACAAATGAAATGTTAAATTTAATTAATTTATAAAATAATTATTTGAAATGTTAAATTTAACTAATTTATAAAATAATTATTTAAAAGTGAAATGTTAAATTTAATTAATTTATAAAATAATTAAAATAATGAAAAAATATATATGATTATGTTATACTTTATTTTTCTTTTTGTTAATCTTATTTACAAATATAAATATGTGAAACTATTATCCTATAGTATATTCATTATTTAAAAGCATCATAAAATATGGTTAAGCACTTAGTATTATTGAGAGGTGGAATATTCTTTAAAATTTATATGAAAAGTAAATATTTATTATTTAAAAACATCATAAAATATGGCTAAACACTTAGTATTATTGAGAGGTGGAATATTCTTTAAAATTTATATGAAAATTTTACTTTTTATTAGAAATAATTGTTATGAGGTTATTTCAATTCATGTGGTTATTTTATCATACTAAAGACATCACAAGCTTTAGGTGGAATTGAATCTTAGTAGGAGAACATCACCACTTCCTCTTGACCAACTAGATAAACTCCAACCCTCTTGAAAAACCAATCACCACTTCCTCTTAACCAACTAGATTAACTCCTTTAGTGTTTATCTCTCTACAAAAATTTATATATTATGGAGTTTAAAAACAAATTTATAACTTTTGCATCAAATTGTTTTTGCAAAAAAGACAAGCTAAAAGATGAGTTATCAACTAAAAGTACAAATCATGATCTATTTACACAATGTCTACCAAAAGAAATTTCACTTAATTGTTTTAAATAATTTCTAGAAGATTATGTATGGATGCAAATAAGACCCAATATTTATTTGAAATTTCATTTTGTACACAACTATCATGAGAATATTAATACCAAGAAAAACAAATTATAGAACATGCTAATATACTAGTAGATTATTATTATGATATCACACAAATAACAATTTTAGTTAACATTTTAAAATCTTTGTGGAAAATTAGCTCTCATCTTAATCATCTAACATATGCTAGATTGAAAACTACTAACAAACATACAATGTGTGATGTGTGATCGCATCCAACAATGTTTAGGATTAACGAACCCATGCTTCACAAGAGAACACTTTTAAATTCGTCAAGTTGCAAACACAACACTTTAAAAATGTATGCATTGTATATGCACTCACAATGATTCCCCAATCTTGAAATGCTAAATGATAAAAAAAACTTAATAAAAAACTTTATATGGGGAAGCAACCAAGTTATACAGTTCTTGGCTTTATGAATCTTCCAACAACAGTTAGACTACAAAAAACCTTTGACCTATCATAGGTTCCTTTGCTAGACTTATTTAGGTCAACACGCAAGTTATGAACTTAACTTTCGAGTTTTACAAAAAATTACTCAATTATGAAAATTAGTTAATCTACAAAGGAGTTTCTTTTCATCCTTTGCAAAGGGAATTCCAAACATTAAATCCTTTTTGGTTTTTTAAGTGGAAAACAAACTAACTCACAAAAAATAATAAAATTAATAATTGAATAAGAAATAAATTGCATAAATGAAATTAGCAAATCATGTAGATAATAAAATGAATTGAATTACATAAAAAAAAAATAAAAAAAATAACATAATTATTTAAAAAAAAATTAACAATAAAAAAAAATAAAAATTTATATGCTACATCCCCTTAGATTTCTTCAGCTTCCTTTCTTCAAAGTGAAGGAATCATGGCCCCCCTCTTTTTGTTTCTTTAAACTTTTCAAGGCCTATTTCTCTTTTCAGGTTCCTTTCTTCAAAGTGAAGGAATCATGGCCCCCTCCTTTTGTTTCTTTAAACTTTTCAAGGCCTATTTTTATCAAATTTAGACCAAATTAAACTTGAATTTTCTTTCACTTAAGATCTTCATTTACATGTTGATAGTTAAATGTCCTTCTAGAGTAATTAAATATCTTTTCTATGTTGACATATCAACGACTTAATCTTTTTGGGTGCCGAAATAGTCGTTGATGAAATCCTTTCAGTCTGCCGATACATCGACAACTTAACATTTTTTTTTGTTGGTGATGCAAAGTCTTTTGGTCGCCGATACATTGGCGATGCAGATTATTTTGGTCACCGATACATCAATGATGAAATGCCTTTTGGGTGTGAAAAAGCAGAGATGTAATATATTTTGACGACCGAAATAGTTTATCTCTTTTCACTAAAGCATTGACAGTGAAATATCTTTGTGGTGTCAGTACATTGGTCTTGCAATCTGAATGGAATTTGATGAGAAAATTGTAGTGAGATAATTTGTGTTTCAAATGCCGTTATAATTTTATAATTTGTTTTTGTAAATTACAATTTATTTCCTTAAAACGGGCAGAACTGTTATTATTAGACTAGTGAAACCCGTCAAATTTTACAGGCTTTACGAGTTTGAAAATCCAACCGTGCTTCCAAATAGATATGTTATATTGTACCTAATCTCGTTCGTTTCCTCCCTCCTATTTGAGTTGTGTGTGAGAAGGAATCTTTCTTTCCTATACACGCGCATAAATGATGTGGGTTTTCTCTTATTTTTTTAACTTACTCCTCCCCACCCTCACCATTCAAACAACTAGTTTAGGAGTATTGTTTTGAGTCCTTTTATTAAAAGGAATCTCCCTCATTCATACGAATTAATTCCAAGGGGATTTCCTTGTGAAAATGCGTCCTCCCTATTTTCATAGAGAGGAGCATTTGCTTCTCTAAACCCTTAATAACCTTTTTCATATAGTGTGATTGTGATTGATCGCTTCATTAGATCTCATGACCATAGTAGCTATAGATACCTTGCAGGATCCAAGCATGATTTCATTCTTAAGACAATTTTTAAACCTTTAATTGAGTTCATTGCTTAGGCCTTGGAACTCCTTCTCAAGTTTTAAACCATCATGGCCACCATACTTGGAATTCGCAAATGAGATTTATTTTCCCAGGAGTTGTTATCTCATTTTTACATCTTGATTTGAATATTTTGTACATACTAACTAGGTTAATATTTTTATTGTTGTTAACATGGGTGATTCACATGAAGAAGCATGGCCACCTATTGAAGGAGAGGTCACAAAGATCCTCTCATTGAAGTCTCTTTAGAAAAGGAAGAAGAAGAAGTAGAAAAGTCCCATTTATGATGACATCCTCTATGTCACTGAAAAATACATCTCATATCACAGGTGAAATATATTAGATGTTTACTAATCAGATTTTCCAAGAACTTGATGAAGGACACCAAGACATACGCACCTGCCAAAAAATCAGGCACTTCACACGATAACTCCACACTCAATAATCTTCCCATGCAATGAAGCTACTTAATGGATCATAAGACACACAAATGTGGAAAATAGGTAGATAGTGGATGCAGAAGGAAAATCATGTATTCCTTCCAACAATTGGTACCCATAACATGCTACAATTTTCCAATTGAGGAAATTCAACTTAATGATGATTGAGTAAATGAATTCTCTCTAAAACCCATAGACTTTATGAAGAACTAGTGGGCCCTAAGAAAGAAGTTCAAAAAAAGGGAATTCGATGATTAACTAACCAATTTTCTTAGAACTCCATACCAGTATGTGGTATCCATATTCTACAAGCTATATGGAGAACTAGACACCCAAAAATTCAGATTTCCATGGGTACCCGTAATACACTCTATTACCACCATTGGGTTAGTTTTTTATTTTGTATACATCCTCTCCTCTACCTTCGTAGAAGTGAAATCAACATTGAAGCACATGGCCTTTGGAAAACATCCAATCTTCCACATGTCACATGTCATCATACTTGTTGGAGGTAATGTGCGTTACTCATGCTTATCCAAAGATGGGGTGGGACTAGTATATAAGTGATCATCCCATTGATGTTCACTACCAATATCTATGGGAACACAAATACCATGTGCATTACCAAAACATATCCAAAAATTTTATTCTTCCCTTATACCAAGTATTTTTCTCTACTCTTCCACCTTGCACGACAACTTAGAGAGGGGTCCCTCATGATACCACTAGAGGAAAGAGTGAGGAAACTTAGAGAGGGGTCGCTCATGATAAATATTAACCAAAACTCCTTGCTGATAATATTCGATATTCAAATTATTTTCCTGAGCCCCGATTTCAAGAAAAATCAATTAATAAGGAAGGATGGTTGTTGGATAACCAACTACCCTAAATAAACATAGGTATGGGAAATCAAGTTAAGACAACTTAGACTATCCACTATAGCTACAACAATGTACCAATTCTTCATATCCAATTGACCCATTGATTTCCTTCTAACCGAGGACTGGTCTAGAACCTTCCCTAATGAGGTGTGCAAGAAAATCATAGGGAGGAAAATGAAGGAAGGGGCAGGTATGGGAAATCAGGTTAGGACAACTTAGATTGTCAACTATAGGTACAATAATGTACCAATTCTTCATAACCGATTGACCCATTTATTTTCTTTTGACCAAAGGAATACAATTGGTCGAGAACCTTCCCCAATAAGGTGTGCAAGAAAATCATAGGTAGGAAAATGAAGGATGGGGGGATTGACTATGAAAAAATGTGAATCTTTGGCTGAAGAACCCAGAAAACCCGACCTGAGATAAGAGGGCCATGAGCTTGATGCTTGTAAGGAATTTGATAAACCTCAAAGAGGCCAAGGTTAGGGGGTGTACGAAAAATATCTACCAAGAGTAGAGTGAAGGAGAGTGACCTTCAAATCTTTCTTAGAACCTGAGGGAGATTCCCTAGTGGTATCATGGCTTGGCACAGGGGTGGAAAAAATTATAAGAGTGAATTCATCTGAGCCTATAGATGGGTGGAATGGAGAACACCCACAGTCAATTGGAATACTATCAAATGTACTAGATAAGTAATTTTGGACCCTGTGTAATTGAACTATAAATTAAGACTGAATTTTCCTATGAAGGATTCAGGGAAGGGTATGCATGTTTGATGATTAGACAGATTCATTTTACAATATGGGTATTTGATTTGTTAATTACTAGTCTGAATACCTACTATTAAACTTGTACATAAGTCGTGGTATGTGACTGTTATCACAGATTTTTACTGTTGTAATTATCCTTGACTATTATTGCTAGGATTGTGCAGATATGACAATTGTATGATACAAAAAGTGATGATTGCAATTATAACTATACTTGTGAGCACATTTTGTTAAGAATTGATACATTTGTGTATATGGAGTTATAAGAATAATTACACCAGAGGGGAGGGTAATCATGCAATTATGTCGTGGTAATGACTCTTGGAATTAGACTTGTACATATTTATTTACTAGAATTATCTATAATCGCACAATTATGTGCATGCACAGAGTTTGTGTAAAGAATGTGTCTAAGAAGCCATTGCTTATATATATATATATATTGAATATATACATATTGTTGGTGATTACGTATATTTGTGCATGTATGCAAGGATTTTCCCATATAATTCACTCATATCATGACTGAAATTATGGCTTAACACGGTTCAGCTCGATCTAGAAATATCATGTACAGGTATGGACTATTCATAGTCTAGCATTCTTCATTAATAGAGCTAAGAGATAAATCTTTAGCCTACATGAATAGGAGGTGGAGTTCCTTGAAGGCTTGTCGTTGATTCGTTATGGGGTTTTGATTCTGGTTGTCAATTGGGGTCCCTCTCATATGAAAATTTGTGAATTTAGATCTAGAGTTGTTAACATTGATTGGATCCATTGGAGGAATTATTACAGTTGCATCTATCCAAATGGCGTCAAGTAATATTGGCCATAGATTGATGGGGGAGGTACAAATTTGTATGTACACAAGCCCCCAACTCCACCTAGATGGAAAAACAATTAAGTGTTGAGACTTCTCGAACATACTTATGAAGGGGAGATACAAAATTATACATCTGTGAGTCTGTGATCCCATGAGTCTATGAATATGGGAAAATGGCTAAGTTTTGAGACTTCTCGGATGGACTTATGAAGGGGAGGTACAAAATTGTACATCCACAAGTCCACAAGTCTGCCTAGATGGAAAAATGGCTAAGTGTTGAGACTTCTCAGAAGGAATTATGAAGGGGAGGTATAGAAGTATACGTCCATGATTCCGCTAGCTCACCTATACGGAACAACTTCTAAGTGTTGAGACTTCTCAAACAAACTTATGAAGGGGAGATATAGAATTATACATTCATGAGTCTGCGAGCCCATGAGTCCATGAAGATGGGAAAATGACTAAGTGTTGAGACTTATCAGATGAACTTATGAAGGGGAGGTACAAAATTGTATGTCGGTGAGTCTGTGAGTCCACCTAGATGGAAAAATGGATAAGTGTTGAGACTTCTTGGATGGACTTATGAAGGGGAGGTATATAATTGTACATCTCCGAGTCTGGGAGTCCTCCTAGATGAAAAAATAGCTAAGTGTTGAGACTTATCAGAAATACTTATGAAGGGGAGATACAAAATTGTACATCCACGAGTCCGCAAATATTGAAAAATGGTTAAGTGTTGAGACTTCTCGGATGAACTTATGAAGGGGAGGCACAAAATTATGCATCCATGAGTCCATGATTTCGTGAATGAAAAATAAGATAAGTGTTAGTGGCGGGTTCATGAAAGGTGTGAATATAGACCATGAGTCTGTAATACCACCACCAACGAGTCAATGAATATAGTAAGGTGACTAAGTATGGTAGAATAGGTGGACCAAAAAAAGGAAAAGTGTATGGTGGATGATGCAACTTACCAGCAAGGTGATTAGGATTCCATTAGGAAGACAACTGTCCATTACTAATAGGATGACATGGTGAGTGGGATCATAGGTAAGCCATGAAGTGCATTGGAATAAAGTTTGAGCGACGATCGTTGTAGGCATGCATGGAATGAAGTTCCACCATGGCAGGCTAGGCTAGTGTCATGTCAGGACCTGAGTGTCATCACGTCAGTTGGCATGGAAAATGAAACATCACGTGGATGCCACATGTCAGTAAGAGAGTTGTTGTTTATGTAAACCCAAGAACTTCGGGAGGCCATAACATTCATTCTATAGATTAGTGATGTGTGCAATTACCGACCTTGGAAATCTCTTGATGAACAAAAGAGGAGGGAGCTATGATAGAGAATATTTAAGGTTGCTATAAGAAGGGAAAATTTAATACCCCATCCCTTAAAAAGTTACTTGATGGGTTGGTTCTATTACAAAGTGGTATCAGAGAAGTGTTGACGGGCGAAACAGTCCATCCGTCAACTGGGAGAGTGGAACCGGTTCGGGGTTGTCTAAATAACCCAAGCTATTTGGTATGGACCACCCTGACGAGTTTAACGGCTCTGTTGGCTACTCTGAGGTCTCGTGAGGAAACCAAAGAGAAGGTGATCTGAGCTAAATAATCTAAACTAAGGAAACTAGAAACTAATAAACAAACTTAATCTAACTATACTAAACTAACTATAATCTACTAACTATTATATATTTACAAGATACTAACTATGATTATAATAAATCAAATCAACTGCCTAATTATCAGTTATGTTATTCCTTATTC
>JZKD02S1423761.1:902686-912925 GCA_000966675.3 Picea glauca | reverse complement strand
TTGCCAATGTATTCAGTGTATATTGTATAAGTTTGTATTCCAAAGTCTTAGAACCATGCAATCAAAAAATTTCTTCATATAATAATCGAGTGAAAGTCCATAGCAAGGATAAAAGTCATATAACCAAATCCATTACAATTTTCATAAGATCAGAACAAGACCAATAACTTTTATGCCCAAAGGCTTAACAATCAAATATATCCAAATGCGCAATCAAGGTAAGATAATTCTCAAGAACATAAGTTCGATACAACCTTTAGCAATAATGTGATAAACTAGTGATCAAGTATCTTTCAGCAAATCAACCAAAAACGACGACAATATAATCAACGAAAGAGGTGTTTTCACATTTGCAGTTGTGAAAACTGGGTCGAAATTGAATTGTAATGGTCGCAAAAATGAGACGAATGTCCATTAACACAATGCGACAATGATTTGTCGTAATACGACAAGGGGGTGTAGGAAGCTTTTTGAGAGCAATCAAAAAAATTTGGGTTGGCTGCCAACAAGAAGGCTACATTTCTACGCATGGATGGGCCAGAGATCATTCTTAGGAATAATATATCAAGATTTATATGATCTTGTTGAAAGGTGTTTCCACCTTAAAGGATTCTTTATTATCTTCATTAAATTCCTGAGCAGAAGAACTACATATTGAAATTATACCTTGGAAACCCTTGCTAAATGAAAAAAAGGGAAATTATATTGTCCCTTTGTCAAATTGATGACTACTCTTATGGGAGTAGGAACATGATGATATGTATTATTAGTAAAACCTGACAGTAAATGGAAAAAGTGGCAGCAATTATGTTATGAAGTTGTTTGAGTCCAGATAAGGGACATGAGTTGGGTTGTTTTGTTAATTATAATAATTTCTATCTGCTAGGGTTGGAAGAGTATCTTGGAATTAAGATGGTTTATTATATAATGGTTAATACTGTTATGGAAAATTCCTTGTGCTTAAAGGAAATTATTATGGATTGACAGAATCCGTAGCAGTAATAATTATTGCTTTAATAAAATATTAAACCATGTATAGGTGTATGTTATTTCATGATGAAAGGAATGATGGAAAATGTGTAAGTTCAGTTTATTTCACATTTAGTGAATTAAAATGGTTGTTGGAGAATAACCAAGTTTGCAATTAAAAAGGATTCCTTAGGACTGTTACTAGACTTCCCATGAGAGGTAAATAGTTATGAACACATCAGTAATTTTATGATGCTCACAACTATAATAAGAGAATGTATATAGCTATTAATATAAGGACATGCATTTTCATGTAAGTTCAAATGGGAGACAATTGGAATACATATGCACTGCAAGCATGGGTAAAATGCATGGGGAACGAGGATTTGTCAGAATGCATATGGAAAATATTGAGCATGTGTATAACATCCATATAGGATTATTGTAGTATGTTATTGTCTGTGAAATATGGTGATGTCATGGATCATATGGTTAACGATGAGTTGAGTATAGAAACATAAGTAAAATGATGATGATATTGATTACATATTACCTTATAAGAATAAGGTAGAATGGTTTATGAAATTGTTGATTCTGTATGTAGTAAAGGAAGTGTTGGGATATTTCTAGATGACCAATGAATTAGACTGACATCCAGAGGAAGATGGTAGCCATAGGAATATGGATTGGTGTGCTCAATTTGTAGTGAGAGGGAATCCAGAAAAAGGATTCCCTTGATAGAAAGGTGTGTTGACCAAGAATGGTTTGAGCCATGAAGAGAAGCTTGATTAGTTGTCTTATTGTCTGGAGCACTGTTAAAATTTCCCATGTTTTATTTATGGGTAGTTGCATACTTTTATTGTAGTTTAGGAAAGAGTGTTGTCTTGTTGGATGTTGTTATATGAAAAAGGAAACATAGTTATGAATATGTCTGTGAGAATTTCCATGTGAATATCATATGGATGACTATAACTTATATTTAAAGAAGATTGATATTAATACCAGATAAACAAGAAAGAACAAAATAAAAATGTGAAAGCAATGCACATTCATAATACATACATAGATATACTTATATTCTTCAAATCATGACATGACTACCTAAGTAAGAGGGAAGTAAGGAAAGCAATATGATTTCCTAGACTGAATAATGTCATGGTTGTATGGTCGACCCTATGATGAAGGGTCTGAGTATTTTGTTAAAATGATAACTTGGGGAAGTAGTAAATTCCTCTAAAAGAGCTAAGATGAAATGATAAGAGAGAAAATATCAAAAGTGACCCTTTTGTTGGCTGCTATCTTGTGAAGAGGAAAATATAATTATGATTTTATTGATGAGATTGGTTGTGTAAGTGACTGTAAAATCCCACCAAAAAAAGATAACGTTAAATAAATATGAATGAATGAGGTAAAAAGGTGCAAGTGATGCACCTACATATATGTAAATATACATATATATGCTTAAAAGTATGACATGAATGTATGAATAAGTGAAACATGAGGTGATATTTTTACTTGAAAAATCTAAATAATGTCATGGATGCATGGTTGTTCCTATGTTAGAAAGGTCTGATTTGTCTTGATAAAATAATAGATTAAGGGGGATGTGTCCCTTTCCTCTGGAAAATTTAGTATAAACTAATGAAAGAGAAAAAGAAGTAGGGAGGCTTTGTTGTCATGATAAAAAGAAACATGGTTATCCCTTTGAGGATTGCATGAGAATGATTGTGAATAATCATGAGTTAAAATAATTGGTAAGGAAAATATGCCAAGTGTGCCTAAGGTAGACACACAAAATGTCAATACATGTGGTTAAATGTATGAAAGACTATTTTGAAAGCAATTTGATAACCTAAAGATACATGTTTAAACTTGTGAATCTGAAATGCATAAGGAATATGAAAGCTTCAATTCCTTTTGGAATATTGGATAGAACTCTAAAATAATGAAGTTGAGTCTAACTTGGGAATTGAGGTCATGTTAGACCGTTTGGATATGAAAAAATATAGTTGCATGTTGAAGAGGTTCCTATGGAGGAACTGTGTAAAGAACTCTACCGGGAGAAGAAAGCCATAACCTTAATGACTGTTGAGAATTGGACAACATGATACAAAACCTATTTACATAAGAATCTTGTATTACATTTTAAAATATCATTCATGAGTACCGAGACATGTAGAGAAATGTTGATGAATTTCATCTATGGTTGGTAAGTGTGTAGAATGAACAAGTTCATGATTAATTATGAACAAGAAAGTTAGTGATGTAGAAAGTTGAATTATCTAAGAAGGTCATGGTGAACATGACTAATACTTCTCAAGTAATATAATAAGAAGATCCCAAGAGGGATAAATTGTAAAAGTAAAGAAGGAGAAAGTGATTAATACTTCTCTCACTATGAAACTCTGAATAATAAGACAAAGTTGTATGCTTAAAAAGGACAATTGTGAAAATAAATTCAGCTAGGATGAAAGTTCCCTGATGGTACAATACCTTAACTCCTTTCTTGTTGTCTATTATGTTTCTCTAGGATCAGAAACTGATATGATGATGAATGTAGATATTTTGGCATGAGAATGTTAAGAGATGAAACTGAGATTTGATTGTGGTTTCACTCATGAAAACATTGGGGACAATGTGATGGAGTGCATATTGATATACTAAGGCATATATGAAAATGTTTTAATGAAATAAATGCTATGGTACATGCATTTGATTTTACATGAAACCCAATGTAAAATGTGAATGTGGTGATGTATGTCATGTGTAGAAAATATTGGAACTATTAGGGAAGGAAAATTTCCAATAGTGAACAACCTAAAACAAAAGTGACTACAAGAAGGGATAAAATAAAACTATTAAAGGGATTTTATAAGTCCCCAAGAAGCACCACTGAAGAGGTAATATCAGAGAAGGTGTTGGTAGCAATAACACATATAACAATTTCATTCCCATATGACATGAGAGGTAAAAGGGATTTGGGTAATAATCCCTTCTAAAATAGTCTATGTTTTGATGGCATGCATGTGATATGAATTCTTTTTTTATTCCATTGATACCCAAGTAGGGTATGATTCCGGAAGAAGAAACTGCATGATCGAGTTGTGAATCTCTGGCAGGCGAGGATGATTGAAATCCTTGGAAACATGCATGAACAAATATATGTCATGCATACATTATCCAATAAAGGAGTGATTGGGAACAAAAGTGCTCAAAGGTAGCATGATGATGTAACGCAGTAAGGAGATGCATGTGATAAAATAGTGGGTATATATAAGACTCCCATTATGGAAGAAGTATCTTCTAGTACTCCACGGAATTGCAAAATGGAAAAGTGAGAAATTGGGTGGCCATAAATGTTGACACCATGGTTACCAATGAAGAAAGAATGCTTGAATTCATTTATGTGAAACTTTTAGTTCATGTATGAAGATTTGAGGTCATGATCAAATGAAGAAGCAAAACATAGTCCTTCTGTAAAAATAAAAGTGTATAAAGAAACCATGTGGTAAAAGGTTTGTTGAGTTCCAACCCACCAAGGAAAAGTGCCTAATATGAAAAGTAATAATCTGAAAATCAATGCAAGGGTGCATTGTGTGTGAATGTGGCCATGGATATTTTCACATTGATTAAACTCATTTGATATTTGATTTCATTTTGAAAAGGCTTGGAATGCTAAAATAATGCATGTGTAAGGAATGGTATTTCCTTTTTGAATAGATGAATTTGATTGTTAGTATGCACAATTCTTAAATTGTTTGTGAGCCACTACAAGTGTGCAATGAAAATATAATGTGCATGAGAACTAAAAAATTGTTTAGCTGATTGAAGTGAAAATTAAAGGAAGAAAGGTCTTGGTATGGTAGTGTCGTAAGTCCACAAGGAAGACCAATGCTTCTTGATTATAAAAGAACCAAACTACCATGAGAAATAAATCTCATGCTTGTCTAGTTCATATATGGAGCAATTATGAAAATAGAAATGTGAAACTTGAAATCTGTCGATGGCAGATTTGAAAGAGTTTTGATCGAGAAGAGAAGTGGATTCTTGAGCATGATCTTGGAGGGTGAGTGACTGCAAGAAAGGGGAGACTTTGATAACTCATGTGAAATAACTCGAGGCAGTCTCTAAAACTTGGTCATTTGTTGACTCAGATCATGCACCCAATGGGTATGTGAAGGAAAGCAATGATCCAAGTTAATGAGATAGCCATATGGATGCAAATACACCAAAAAAATAGATAAGTATTATGTTAATTGTAAATTCCCTCTTGAGTTATGAAAATTAATAAAAAAATTATGCGTGAAATGATGAATTGGAATCCTTGTTGCTTGAAATTGTCGTAGGCATGTGATAAATGCCAAGAGTATAGGAAAGGACCAAACCAAGAAAAGGAAAATGATGTTGCAATAGTTGAATGAAAAAGGAAATGGCAGGTGTTACTAAGAAAGAACACCGAGGAAGATGTCACTTTGAAGGGGGAGGGGATTGTAACACTCCTTTCCTAAACCCTTGAATATATGTAATTAATAATAGTTACTTATTTTCCATACCATGGCATGTCAACAATGCAAATCTATTATTATTTTCATTAATATTTCCAACAAGTGACTATGGGGGTGTATCCTTGAGTACTAACTATGATACCACTAGAGGAAATAATGAGGAAAGTTATATAGGGGTATCTCATGATAAAGATGACCCAAACCTCCTCATTGATAACAATCGATATTCATATTATTTTCCTCGGCCCCAATTTCAAGGAAAATTAGTTAATGAGGAAGGATGGTAGTTGGAAACCAACTAACCCAAATTAATCTAGGTAGGGGATATCAGGTTAGGAAAACTAAGATTGTCAACTATAGGTACACTAACATACCAATTATGCAGATCAAATTGACCCATGCATTTCATTCTGACAGAAGGAAGAGGACTGATTGAGAACCTTCCCTAACATGGTGTGGAAGAAAAGCACAGGAGGGCATATGGAGGAAGGGGGATTGACTATGAAAAACTTTGAATCTTGTGTCGAAGAACCCATAAAAATTGACGTGAGCTAAAAGGGTCACGGGCTTGATGCTAGGAAAACATATGATAAACCTCGAAGAGTCTTAGGATAGGGGTGTATGGAAAATATCTACCAAGAGTAGAGTGAAGGAGAGTGACCTTCAAATATTTCAAAGAACCTGAGAGAGATTCCCTAGTGGTATCATGGCTTGGCACAGGGGTGGACAGAATGATAAGAGTGAATGCATATGAGCCTATGTTTGGGTTAAAAGGAGAAAAACCATAGTCATTTGGTCAGATATCAACTATACTAGATAAGTAATTTTGTACCCTGTCTAATTGAACTTGAAATTAGGATGGGATTTGACTATGAAGGTTTCAAGGAAGGGTATGACTGTTTGATGATTAGACGATTTTATTTTACAATATGGGTATTTGATGTTTTAATTACCAGTCAGAATAACTACCATTAAACTTGTAAAAAAGTTGTGGTATGTGATTGTTGTCATGGATTTTTACTTTTGTAATTATCATTAACTATTGTTTCCAGGATTGTGCATATATGACAATTTTGTGTTACAAAAATTGATGATTGCAGCTATAACTATACTTGTGAGCATATTTTGTTAATAATTTCCTGGACCTATACATTTTGTGTATACACATTCACTGGCATAATTACACTAGAGGGACCAGTAATTATGCAATCTTGTCATGGTAATGACTGATGGAATTATACTTGTATATATTGCTCTACTAGAATTCTCTAGAATCACACAATTATGTGCATGCACAGAGTTTGTGTAAATAATTTGTCTAAGAGGGAATTGTTGGTGTGTGTGTGTGTGTGTATAATATACATACTCCTGGTGATTATGTATATCCCTGCATGTATCTATAGTTTTTCCCATATAATTAACTGATATTATACTTGTACATATTTCTCTACTAGAATTATCTAGAATTGCACAATTATGTGCATGCAGAGAGTTTGTGTAAATAATGTGTCTAAGAGGGAATTGTTGGTGTGTGCATATATATATATATACTTCTAGTGATTACATATATTTCTTCATGTATGTGAGTCTTTTCCCATATAATTAACTGATATCAAGACTGAATTTATGGCTTGATGTGGTTAAGCTCGGGCTAGAAATATCATGTATAGGTATGGACTATTCATAGTCTGACATTATGCATTAAAACGGATAAGAGAAAAAAAAATATCTTGGCTAAATAGGAAGTGTACTTACTTGAAGGATTGTTGTCAATTTGGTATGTGGTTTTGATATTGGTTGTTGATCAGGTCCCTCTCGTATGAAAATTGAAAAAGATACAGAGTTGTTAACATTCGTTAGATCCATCAAATGAATTATTACCATTGGATATATTTGGATGACGTCAGGTAATCTTGTCCATATATTGATGGGGGTTGATACATATTTGTACATCCATGAGCCCATTAGTCCACCTAGATGGAAAAATGGCTAAGTGTTGAGACTTATGGGACAAGTCTTATGAAGGGGAGATACAAAATTTACATATGTGAGTCCATGAACCCGTGAGTTCACGAAGATGGAAAAATGGCTAAATGTTGAGACTTCTCGGATGGGCTTATGAAGGGGAGGTACAAAAGTTTACATTCGCAAGTCCACGAGTCTTCCTAGATGGAAAAATGGGTAATTGTTGAGACTTCTTAGATAGACTTCTGAAGGGGAGTTACAAAATTTAACGTCTGCGAGTCCACCTAAATAGAAAAATGGCTAAGTGTTGAGACTTATTAGATGGACTTAGGAAGGGGAGATACAAAGTTATACATCTATGAGTCCATGAAGATGGAAAAATGGCTAAGTTTTGAGACTTCTTAGATGGACTTATGAAGGGGGAGGCACATAATTGTACGTCCGTGAGTTCACCTAGATGGAAAAATGGATAAGTTTTGAGACTTCTTGGATGGAATTATGAAGGGGAGTTACACAATTGTACATCCATGAGTCTGTGAGTCCTCCTAGATGGAAAAATGGCTAAGCGTTGATAGTTCTCAGATGGACTTATGAAGGGGAGATACAAAAGTATACATCCATGAGTTCATGAGCCCATGAGTCAATGAAGGTGGAAAAATGGTTAAGTGTTGATAATTATCGGATGAACTTATGAAAGGGAGGCACACAATTATGCGTCTGCAAGTTTGTGAGTCCATGAATGAAAAAGAAGCTAAGTGTTGGTTGTAATTTGATGAAAGGTATGAATATATACCATGAGTCTGCAAAACTGCCACCCATGATTCCATGAATATAGTAAGGTGACTAAGTATGGTAGAATACATGGGCGATAGAAAGGAAAAGCATATGGTGGATGATGTGGCTTTCCAACAAGGTGGATAGGATGCCATTAGGATGATAAATGTCAATTACTGATAGAACAATGAGCTGGGTGGGATCAAAGGTAATAAATGAAGTGTGTTGAAAGAAGTTCTGAGAAACAATTGTAGTAGGCCTTTGTGGAATGAAGTTCCACCATGCCAGGCTAGGCTACTGTGATGTCAAGACTTGGGTGTCATCACGTTCGTTGGCATGAACAATGAAATGTCACGTGGATGCCACATGATATTAAGAGAGATGTTTTTTACTTCAACCCAAGAACTTTGGGAGGTCATAGATTTCATTCTATAGGTATGTTTTGAGTGCAATTACCGACCTTGGAAAAATATTGACAAGAAAAAGAGATGGGAGCTATGATAGATAATATTTAAGGTTGTTAGAAGAAGTGAAAATTTAATACTGAAAACCCTAAAAAGGTACTTAGGGTGTCTAGTCTATTACAGTCCGACCAATTAAATAAGAAAAAATTGATGCAAGGTGTGTAGGAAGCATGAGTGTCACCCCTAGATAATAAGACTCATACATATGAAAATAAATCTAAATCATCAGCATATTGCAAGATTTGGTGGTGTAAAAATATTTGTGATAATCCATCCAATTTCGAGAAAATGGGATCATTAATGTCACTAACAGGAGGATGATATTTGTTATTTATAATAAGGGAAGAGTTAATTCAGTGGATGGAAGAAATCTCAACATTAATGCTATAGTGATTGATCAAAATCCAACAAACATCTTTGTATATGAACCTGGGTCAACCTAAGAGGAAGTAATAATTCAAAGATCTAACCAACAAATGGTTTTGTTTCCAGCTAGAACTGCATAGTATTGAGTGGATGGGATTTGTGGAATAAACACGTGGAGAATGAAGGTATAGAAGGGAATGTTTAGGCCATGGAATCCAACAAAGGAAGAGATCAAAATATGGTTGAAAATGAAGGAAATTGATTTTTCACATAAGGACAATAGAAACACTAAGCTAACATTGCGCAAATATCTCGACAAATATGTGTTTAACGACTTGCATGAGGTATTTTTCTGTGATTTCCTGCATTTGTTGCAAGACTGGTTATTGAGGTTAAAATATAACCACCCTACAAAAAAAATTAAACATTTGGAGTGGAATCCTATGGATATTGTGTAGTTAGAACAAGTTAATAACAAATTCATGTGCGCAGTATATTTCTGGTTAGATAATATTATTGCAATGTTTATCAGGGAATTTGCAGTAGATACAATGAAGTATTACACCGCAACAGAGCATGATTTTCTAAAGGAACCTACAGGTAGGTACATCATATCACTATATAATTCAATAAATATGTTATTGTATGACAAAAATGTGATTACTATGGAATCAGACAACTAAACTTCCCTGCGTGCATGGGGGAAGGGGTCGAAGCACTGACAAGAGGATGAGAAATGGAGGAAGAGATGGATAAGGGAAATAATAAGGAGACCATGGACCCAATTATGATGGAGAAATACCAAATAATAGATAATGGAAAAATATTGAAAGATGCGCAGTGGAGTACCCTACCAATATAATATGAATTAAAAGAACAGAGTCATAGCTAATAGACAGGGATTGGAAAGCGATGAAGAAGAAGTAGAGGATCTTCAGGATGTGGAGAAGTGTTAAGAACCAAATATCAATATAGCATAGAAAAACCTCAGAAAAAGTACTCAATGCCTTGAAAAAGAGATAATTTCATATAATAAACCTCTTTGAGGGGGCAGCCTCCTTTTACCCCACTTAAATGTTCGAGTACAAGATGATTCAAAATGAAAATGTCTCCTTGGTATATATATGAGACTAGGAGGTATAATTACAACTAATGGCCTAAAGCCGACATAAATAAAATAACATTACTAATATAAT
>JZKD02S1423761.1:880736-893871 GCA_000966675.3 Picea glauca | reverse complement strand
AGTTCCCTTTTTTGGTGGCATGTTGGCCAAGTATCACTTTTGAACCTTGATTTTGAGGTGGTTCTTCTAGACAATATTTCTTTTGTTGTATCTCCCAAGTTTTAGCCCTTCTGGGGATGAAACTTTCTTTAATGTAGTTCTTTGACATTTCTTCTCTTCAATGCCATAGGTCTGATCAAAATTGGATGTGCCAAGTGGAATTTACGGTAACTTCCCCACAAATTGTTGATTTTTGTCCTTTCCAGGATATCTCACTTGTATAGTGTTCCCCACACAAAATAATTGACATAAAATTCTGAAATAGGCACTAGAAATACTACAGACTATCCATGATCCAATGAAACCAGTCCCACTCAATTTGGATACTCTAGGAAGAAGTTATGATTGTTTTACCTGGAACACCTTCTTGAGACTAGTCAATAGGACTAGTTAGATACTCTATCTTACACAGGGTGTATCTACAAATTTAAGATGAACCTGAAGCTAGAAATTTTACCAAAGATACCTTACTAATTTCTGTAAATATCCTGCAAAGTTCAGGGTCTATAAATTCTGCAATGAATCAGTTCAGGATGATTCTAGAACCCTATCTTGTATAGGATATATCTCTGAAAGTATAAGGCCTCAAGAGCTAAATGTTGAACCCACCGTACCTTGATCCGTCTACTAAATATCCTCCAAGCCATTCCTTCTGAGATGTTGTATAAACAAAGTTATAGAGAACATTCCAAGGTGTCTCAGATGTAGCAACGAAACCCCAAGACCTTTAACTCAGATACCATATGTTAAGAACCAAATATCAATATAGCATAGAAAAACCTCAGAAAAAGTACAAAATTCCTTGAAAAATATATAATTTCATATAATAAGCCTCTTCTAGGGGGAAACATCCTTTTACCCCACTTAAATGTTCAAGTACATGATGATTCAAAATGAAAATGTCTCCTTGGTATATATAAGAGACTAGGAGGTATAATTACAACTAATGGCCTAAAGTCGACATAAATAAAATAACATTACTAATATAATATGCCCCAATTAAGGGGTAATGAGCCAATATTAGGGCTTAACAAGAATATTGAGGAAATCCTACGCACAACATATGAAAGGAAATCAGGAAGTCCAAGAGAAGGAACAAAAGAAAAAAATCCAATCCAGATCACCATCAGTGTGGAACCTACAACCCCATGTGCAACTAACACACCAGAAAGAACATCAACATTTAGAAAAACAAATTTTAGTGGAAGGAAGACAACAGGATACACATCCAAGCAAGGAGCATCAACCGGAGGATCCAGTTCAGGAAGTAACAATCGAGTATCT
Organism: Picea glauca; assembly: GCA_000966675.3. Lineage (NCBI taxonomy): Eukaryota > Viridiplantae > Streptophyta > Pinopsida > Pinales > Pinaceae > Picea > Picea glauca. The sequence continues at coordinate 892,548 of JZKD02S1423761.1, read as the reverse complement.
ACATCGTGGAAAGGTAGTATTTCAATACAATTTACAATGGCAGGACATGATCCCACGATTAGGTTACTAGACTTTTGGGGAGAGGGATTAGAGGACCATGATAAGAACTTATTCATCTATGAGAATATATGGAAAACAAATCATATCATGGATGAGGATACAAATATCATGCAATTAGCAATTAGATCGAGAGACCGCACACTAGACTGGTACATGAGTCTAGATGTAAACATTCCACCAAGAGTAACAAGGACTATTGCAGAAATGAAAAAACTATTGATAAATGTATTTTAGAATCCCATCTCAGAAGAAAAGTATATGAATGAAATGATTGAAATCAAGAAGAAACTAGGTGATTCTATTTGGTAGATTGATCATAGGTTTAAGAATATAAAAGGTAAGTTGAAATATGCAATGAATGACATGAAACGTAGGAATTTATTTGTGAACTCATTGTTACCAAATTTTAAATACCCATTAAGAGAGAAGAAGTTCCAAACTCAAGCAGAGGCTTTGCAGACAACCTTACAACTAGAAGATAAATAGTATCAATAGACATATCCAACAATAGAGGAGTTGAAGGAGGATTTAAAGAATCTAACATTTCAACTTAACCATAATAAATGTAAAGAGAAAAGATAAGTTGTTTGGTGTACCTTATGCAGGACAAAAGGAAACCATAATAATTAATTCCCAAATTTCACGCGGTATATGGAAACAGGGGTGTCAAACCCATAGCCAAAAATAGAACCATGGTGCGGTATTTATAAGAAAGATGGGCATGATCCATATCATTGTCCAATGATGCAAAAATATAAGACATCACCAAAAATTTCATATTACAATTTTTGCAAGTCAATGGTTCATGATGATAAGGACTGTAGGAAGATGGAGTTGATGAGCGAAATAACTTCAGATACTTATAGGGTGCAATAAAAAACAATGACAGGACAAGCTACACCTCAGTTCAACTAGGTATCACCACCATACAATAGTGCAAAACAATAATACAACAATGTGCAACCGCAATATAATAATGCAGAACCACATTATAACCCCATGCAGTATAACCAGGTACCTTAGTACAACACTCCACAAGGCTATCGGCGTGGATATAGAGGTGGAGGATGAGGTAGAAGAGGATTTGGACGAGGTAGAGGACTATTAGTGTGCCACAACTCCCAACAACCAGGACATTATGCAAGGGAGTTCCCACTCCCACTAGCGACATGTATGTATTTTCATGGAGTAGATCATGAAAAAAAGGATTGTCCAACACTCTTGGGGAAGATCCAAGAAAAAAAGAACTAGACCAACCAAAATTTGCAATGGATCTTTGTAGAAGCTGGGGATGATGGGAGAAACATCAATATATTCACTCAAGGAGGATTTGAGACAAGAACTGATGTAGTAAAACAAGATCCAATGCAACACCAATGGATTGAGAATAATAATGAACCACATAAGCATTTTGCCACATGGAAGGAAAATGAAACATTTAAGGAAGTGAGATATGAGTGTCTCAAGAATAATTTTGAGTCTACATCAGTTGTGAAACAACTTTAAAATCCACCAATATATGGGATTCCATTGTCAATGGACCATACTAGTGAAGGAAAACTTGTAGAGAAAGTAAGTACCATAAATACTTTTTTGTAATCTTGTGTTAAGTTATTGAATGATCCATCATTTTTAGGTTTTTACAATATATTCTAGAAATATGTAACACCAAGGTGGATGGAAAGTTAGAACAAAAAACAATCAATCATCTCCATACAAGAAGAAGGACAAGCAAAGAATTCAGACTGAATGCCAACATTATGTATTTTAATATGGGTGATAGATATTATACTAGACTTAGGCTCTGAAGTAAATGTATTACCTACCAAGACATGGAAATGTATGGGAGAAGCCTCACTAGGCTATTCACATGTTTAGTTGAAATTAGAAAATAAACACAGAGTATTACCAATTGGAAGGCTTAAAGGTGCGACCATAGATTTGAATGGAGTGTGCACTATGGAGGATTTTGAAGTAATAGAGATAGTGGATGAAGAAAAACCTTAACCAACATTGCTTGGATTGTATTGGGAATTTGATAACCAATCTATAATCAACCTAAAGATAAGAAAAATGACTTTTGAAGGAGGTGAATATAGAGGCATTGTACCATTGGATCCTTCAGAAGGAGAAAGTTTTGTAGAACCTACTTGTTTGGATCTAGAAGAAATAAACCATTTGTACAGAACCACCACGCGAGAAGAGGATTATGTTAACCCAACTTCAGATGGGGTACTACATCATGTTCTTATGAGTCAGATACAAGTTTGGAGAATTGGCAACAAATATTACATGAAGTTTCCACAAGGAGGTGTGCAAGAATAGACCATGTAGTAAGATGGGTTGGTACAAAGATAAGAGAACCACCCATTTTTCATGGGATAAATGACTTAGAGATATTATTGACAAAATATGAAGAGGAATTATTAGAAAATCAGAGGATCTTAGCCTTAGATATTACACTCAATGAAAACCTACAAGATGGTGGGGTGTGCACAAAGAAACAATTTAGGACGAGTATCAATGTAAATGACTACTATGCATTAGATTTAGTGCAGAGGGGGGGGAATAAAATGATGAGGTATAATGGACAAGGAACACCATTTGAACACTTGGAGAAGTCAAGAACATAGTGGATGATGACACCACCAAAGGAATGGCCTCATAACTTTATCCATACATTGTAAGGAATCCCAGAGAAATGGTATATAGACCAGGAGATACGCAGAGGCACTACATAATCGATATGATTACAACATAATTTTGTAGTTACCTTCTCATTTGAACATCAGAGCTCCAACATGGATTCAATGTTGAAGATGATACATGGAATGATATTTATTAATGAACCAAAATTGAAATCATGATAGAATATAAACAACAAAACAGATAGACAGTCAAAGAGTTACTCTCATGCTATCATGTTGAAGAGGAAGAACTAGATGAATATGATTCGTGCAATATTTAGATTATAGAAATTCAAGGAGAAAGAGAGGTGGAGAGTCCATTTGTGGATTCAAAATTAATTGTTACACCAATCAAAGTTAAGAAAGTCAATATTGGGATGAATGAAAATCCTAAAATGGAATGTATTGGAGACTATTGGGATGAGAAAATAGTAGAAATAATAACAAAGTTAATGTGTGAATACAGTGACCTATTTCCACCAACCATTATAGATATGAAAGGAATATAAAGGAAGCTAGGTGAGATGAAGATACCCCTCAAACTTGAGTCTAGAATTGTTAGGAAAACACCCTACAGAATGAATCCAATGTTTAAGAATAAATTGAAAGCATAAATTAACAGAATGTTGGAAGCCGGTATCATAGAACCAATAGAGGAATCTGAATGGATTAGTCCTATGGTAGTCCAAGAAAATAAATAGGGGGGATAACCATTTTTGTAGATCTGAAGAAATTTAATGATGCTTTCTTACATGACCCTTTCCCTACCCTTTTTACAGATGAGGTCTTAGAGAATGGGAGAGGCCGAGAAGAATATTAATTCATAGATGGATTTCTAGGTTACTATCAAATCAAAATATCTCCAGAAGAAAGGTATACAATTATTTTTTATATAGAATGGAGATCCTACCAATATACAATCATGCCATTTGGGCTGAAATGCACCAACCATATTTTCAAGATGTATTTTTTGATGTATTTTTTTGAAAAATACATCAATTTCTAGAAGTATATCTAGATGCATGGATTGTATATATCCTGTTAAAGGACCATTTAGAAGTGTTAATATTAATGTTGGAAAGATGCAGGCAATGTCATATATCATTAAACATCAAGAAATACATTTTTGGTACACCTTTTGGAATATTGTTGGGACATATAGTGTCTAAACAAGGCTTACTAGTGGATCATGCTAAGATTGCACTCATTGTAAATTGACCACCACCAAAGTCAATGCACCAATTAAGAGTGACATTGGGACATACAGGATATTACAGGAAGTTTATAAAGGGGCATGCATAGATCACTACAACAATGGAAAAATTATTAAAGAAGGACACCATATTTTAGTGGAATGAAGATTGTCAGCAAGGATTGGACACTTTAAAACAAAAAATGGTAACAACACCTATACTAGTATTTTCATATTGGGAAAAAACATTTCATGTCTATGTAGATGCATCATCCATAGCACTTGGAGAAATTCTGGCGTAACCAAGAGTAGGGGACTTAGACCATACTATAGCCTTTACAAGCATAAAGTTGCCAGAATCAAAGAAAAACTACAACACCACAGAAAGAAAATGCCTAGCCATCGTACATGAACTTCATAAATTCAAGCACTATTTACCAGGTAAACACTTTAAAATGTTCACAGACCATGTTTCCCTCAAATTTCTAGTCAACAAGCCAGTGTTGGGGTGGAGGATCTATAGATGGCTATTATTGTTCAAGGAATTTTATTTCGAGGTGATAGTCAAACCAAGGAAGTTGAATGCAGGACCTGATAACCTGTCAAGGGTAGCTAGCTATGGAGAATAAACTACTAATTTGGAAGACAACTTCCCTAATGCGCAACTATTTTCAATATAGGTACCTAATGAATAATTCACTGACATTATTGAATAATTAAGTACAAGGGTTTCACCACAAGAGTTTAGCACTACGTAGAATAAAAATATGGTAGTCAAAATTGCAGACTCTCAACTTATTGCAGGACATTTATACAAAATGGGTGCATATAACATTTTGAGAAGGTGTGTATTGGAACATGAAAGGACAATAATTTTAGTAGAATCTCATGAAGGTATAGTTGTAGGAAGCTATGTAGGTAAAGATACAGTGAAAAAGGTGTTATGTGTAATATTATGGTGGCCAACAATGCATAAATATGCCAAGGAATATTTCCATAAATGTGATGTTTATCATAGGGTTAGAAAACCCAACACAAGGGATGAGATGCCTCTAACACTGCAAGTGTCTCTACAAGTATTTGAAAAATGGGAAATATACTTTATGCGACCGATTAATCCACCCACAAAAATATTAGGAGCTAGGTATATCATTAATTCCACTGAATACTTAACAAGATGGGAAAAAGCAGCACCAGTCAAAGACTGTCACATAGAGACAACAACACACTTCTTATTTGAGAAAGTGATCACCAGATTTGGATGACCATGAATTCTAATGAGTGACCAAGCAACTCATTTTATCAATTATAACATCAAAGCTATGATTGAGGAGTTTGAAGTCTATCACCATAATAGTACACCATATCATCCTTAGTAAAATAAAACAATAGAAGCCTTCAATAAGATTTTGGAAAATGCTTTGACAAAGATATTCAATGTTAATAGGGATGATTGGGAATTGAAAATAACAGTGGTACTATGGGAATATAGGACCATATGTAATAATTTGATAGGAGAGACACCATTCATACTGGTGTATGGGTAGGCCGTAGTGCTTCCATTAGAATGTTTGGTACCTAGTCTATGTGTAGCGTCAATTACCAACATTACAGAAAGGGGTGCAGTACATGAAAGGTTAAGTTAACTAATGGAAATGGAAGAGGATAGGATTCTGGTAGGATTTCACCAGGAAGTACATAAATCAAGAGACAAATCCTACCATGAAAAACATATTAAGAAGAAGATTTTTAAGGAGGGAGGCCTAGTCTTTCTCTATGCCAATAAATTTTTCCAACACTCTTGTGAGTTTATAATGCATTGGATAGGGACATATGAAGTAAATATTGTCACAGATGGGGTATTTGTAGAACTAAAATACATGGGAGGAACAAAAATGAAAGGAATGATCAATGGTAGTCGACTGAAACTGTACAGGGACAATTGACCTACTAACCCTTAAAATTTACAACGCAGTGAGAAAGGCATGTATATAGTGTACTATAATAGTGTTAGGAAATAAAACTCATAAAAGGGAAGACAAAATTAGAAAAAGGAAGAAAAAAGTAGAAGAGAAAGAAAATACAAAATATTGGGGAAAATTGTGCACAACAGTTACTGAAATCGACACCACAAAGAGAAAAAGTGATCATGCACAGCATATGGTTGACATGAAGCAAATGCCACGCACTAAGGAAAAATTCATAGCATAAATGTACAACATACTAAAAAAATACAATGCACCAGATAATAGGCCAATGGTCGGAAAATAAAAAATCGATCATTGAGGTAAAACCACACGAATTAGAAATTTATGAGATTAATCGAAGCGTACTCAACAAGATTTAACAAATTAATAACCATCAAAGAATATTATCCAAGAAGATTCAGGGAATTTATAATGCCCTCTATATAATGAAAACACTGGCTAGATGAGACACATTGTACATTTGCAAACCCGCAAAGCTAAGGAGCAGAAAGAAAAGAGGTGAACAGGTGAATTCTAAAATCGTAGTAGCCGAAACTGAGTCGGGGAAGGAAGAACTACTGAATATTTCACCTCCAAAGGTCATCCCACTTGGACAAACAACATGAAAAACACGTAGCAACCATAGGTCATCGTAGGAAACTACAGAGGTGTAGCAGGAGTTTACATAAAGGGAGGGAATCATCAATGTCAACACAATTCCCTCATCGTAGGTCGAACCAGTGAGCACCACATTGGTCGAGGAAGAAGAGCAGGGACCCACGACAGCTAGGATGGATATCGAATTGCACGACAGTGCATAGGTCTGAGACCCATCAACCAGAGGCATCCCATTGCAACCATCCAGGTCCGAAGAAGTCCACAAAATGAATGGAGGTGATAGAAAAAGAACAAACTATAACAGGCCAAGGACATAACCTATGGTGGGGACCGCGCAGCAGGAGGAAGTGCAACTTGAGGGTATCATGAGGAAGCCAATGTTGGGATAGGAAGGAATATAAAAACAGACTAGAACATCCATCACACCAGCACAAAGGAAGGGGAAACAACCCATCACACAGTTCCCGTGCAAGAAGCTCAATGCCTCGATCATTTTTCCATGCATTCCATATGGGGTGAATTCCATGCCAAACTTACTAGGTTGTGTTGAAATATTGCAATAAACATACATGATATTTCTAACACCAAACAATCTCCATAATTTTCACAACAAGTGTACATGGAGAGCTTGGTCACAAGGCCATTCCAAGATCGAATGTTGTAGCCAAAGAAATGGGCAACAGGCTTGGAAAACACAAGAAATCTCAATTTTCTATAAATTCCTCACTTCGGAAAGGGAAAATATTTGAACAATTGCATCAAGCAGTTGTTGGTGGTCCTCCATGGAGGATTTTTGTCATTATAAGAACCAGTCTCCATAGACATAGAGCTAATTGCATTCATTCCAGTCTTTCCATCAATTGGCGAGAAGCCCACACAGTACTTGGATGACAAATCCAAGGAAAAGGATCTCACAAAAGAGATGAAGAAGATGAATGGGACTCAAAGAGGCTCGCACATAATAATTATAAAATGGATCAGTAACGCAACCACCTAGATGGAAACCAAGATAATGGAAGGGAAGCTACTTCGCAAATGTCGCAAGGAGGAGGTCCGTATAGGGGATTTCACAACAACAACACAGTGTGAAAATGACACCATTTTTAGTTGGGAGACATAATTACTGAACCTATTCCTAGACAACTTCAAGGATGCGCAGGACTTGGGGATAGAGTTCAAATACTCTGTTATCATTCTATAAATTCCCAGAGGTAACTTTATCCAACCACTTCGAAACTGGGATCTATCCCTTCCAATTTCAGAGAGGGATCTCTTTGTGAGATTTAACTTTCTCTTAGGTATTAATCTGGTTAAATAAATTAGATTGTATTTTGTGTTTTATAAAAATGGTTGAAATATTGCTCACGCATCCATTGGGATATGGGGTCTATTTTATAAAGTTTGATATTAAAGAACAGATTTTAAAGGTGTTTTCACAGGGCAGGATAATGAAACTGTTAGATCCTTTCGAATAAAATGATGGGTAGTAGAAAGATGAGAAAATCAATTATAACAAAGAAGCATTTAAGAATTTCTTTATCATATCGTCAGAAGATAAACATTTAGATCTTTAAAATCCATAAATAGAGTATATGAAGATAAATTCTGCAACTTTAACTTCTTTTAAATGATCATATATTAAAAACATAAATGATTACAAAGATATAGAAATAATTCAATGAAGAGGAGAACACATTACCAATAGTCAACACGCATGAATCTTGTGAAATGTCCTTTTTATTACTGGTAAATCTCTTGAGAATGATTACAGTTCTTACATCTTTCTTGGGTGTAAAGATCAACCCTCGGTACTTCAAAATTTGAAGTATATATAGAAAATATTACAATCAATCATGTCTTTAATGATCAAGAAGTGTCAAAATATAAAGCTAACTAACTAGATAACATAATACAAAATTGTAGGAACTGCTTATGATCTGTCAGATTCTTCATGCTAATTTTGGGTAAGATGGTCGGCGAGTCATCAACCTGACTTTGAATGTTCTACATGCTGACGTGTACGTCCACCTCATCTTCTACTTAATCAATTCACAAAAATCTTCCCATCTCTATTGATTGGGAATGGTGTCTTTTAGTAGCCTGGGGTAAACTTCATCCATTTCTTTGTATTTTGAAAAAGTTGGCTTGATAATGAAGATATGCTTGATTTCATGTTGGATGTTGAGGTCCAGTTGCAACATCTCTAAAAATGATTTACCTATTATGCTACCATGTATCCTTGAAAACATGGAGTTGTCCTTTGCCACCTGCAGGATTTTTTGTTTGTAATCGGAGAGTGTCATTAGCTTGTCATTCAGAACCAGTAAATCAGGAAGACCTTTCTTTTTCAAAACATCGATCTTGCTGAAAAAACTTTGAACTTTGATATCCATGTTCTAGGATTTCTCCTCCAATTGAAAAATGAGTCCTCTTTTGGTGAGAACCCTCTTGACATCGAGGATAGTCTCTATTCTATCCTCAATCTTTAGGTTTTCCAGCTCTCCTTTAGTTTTCAAATTAAGAAACCTGATGATTTCATTTTCTTCTATGGGCATTTCTCTGAGCTCTCCCTTTATCATGTTGATATCTTGCTTGCTCCTCGACACTAGTTCATGTTGTTCAAACAAGATTTTCACCATGGGAGAGATTTGATTTATGGTTTTTGCGATATCCATCCAAATATTCTTTTTGGATTCTTCCAGTGTTTTCCCACAACTGTCTTCTTCTGTAGTTGTTGTATCTCCTACTTCAGTTTTTATGATGCATGTCTCTCTTTATTGTAATTGACTTGGAAAGAAGATTTTAGCTTTTGGAGATTCTCTATCTCCTATTCTAATCTTTTGATTTACATTTCTTGTAAAGTCATCTTGTCCATTGATGTTGCTAAAGATTCAGATGTCCCTGGAACTATCACTGGGGTAGATGATGAAAGTTTTGCAGTGGTAGTGGTTGATGTTGTCACTGTGCTAACTTCTTTGAGGGGAACTACACTTAAAGGGATGACCTCTGTAGGCTTTGTCTGTTCTTTTTCCTTTACTAGTTCTTCCAGCTCTCCCTCCATCTCTTTTATCTATGCATTCTACTCCATGATCAATTTTAGAATATCCTCTTTTTGACCCTCTATCTCTGCCATTTCTTTCATTTTTGAATCTTCAGTAGATGGAAATTTTAATTGTTTCCTCAAAGAGGCTATGTCATCATTTATTTTCTTTAGTAGCTCTTTAGCTACTTTCATGTTTGAGGGATCATACTCAATTTTATGTACCATCTCTTCCAAAGACTTGATCCTCTTATCTTTTGCAAAAGATGACACCTTTTCAAGCTTTAGTTGAGTCTAAACATTGTTCAGAGAAACTTGTAATTTTGCAGGAGTTGTGGAAGCATTGGCCAATGTTGAGAAAACCATTTCTCCAGTATGTCTATGCAAATCCATATGATTAGTTGGATGTACCTTCTTGGCATCAAACTCCAGTATTAACGTTTTGTAATCAATGATTTCCTTTGGATGAGGCACTTGTGCTTGTAGGAACACCATGTGCAGTCTCCCTCTTTCTGTATCAAAGGCAGAGAGCAACCTATGCTATGTTGTGGATGTCTGCTTCCACAACTGAGCATAGGTGCTTCTTGTCAGTATCTTGTTTTTCTTCTTGATTAACTCATATTTCTCAAAGATACTCAGTTTTTCAGACTCTTGTGATGGATAGGTGGTCAAAGTGGTATCAATATGCTTCTTTGAGGAAGAAGTACACATCATCTATTGACTACTTGATAAATATGGTGAAATATATCCCTGGAATTCTGTGGTGACTAGGTCTCTTCCTCTCCAAACCTATCATTTGTGTTAATGGTTTTGGGCCTTTTCTTGTACACCCAGAATTCCTCAGTTGAGACTTTAGTAATCGGAGGGGAGGCATCCTTTCTGGGCCTTTTCTCCTTTCGTATCTGTAGAGTAGTGGTCTGTGAAATAATGGTTGGAAGAGATTGTTGTTTATCATCTTTCAAAGTGTTCACCTCCCACTCTATTTGATTCACATATTTCTCGATCTCAGGTTGGGGGACATGAGCATATGGGGAAATTTTATTCCTCAATATCATTTCTGCAATGATCCCACATGCATCATAGTTCCAAGGGAAATTGATACCAAACTTCATTTCCTTTAGTAACTTGTTTTCCTCTTCCCCAACAACTCGACTGCTACAGATAAAGGATCAAATCTGCCCTAAAATTCTCCATTGTTGTTTCTTCTTCAAAGCTACAAAAATTATGTTGTCTGAATTGATCATTTGTCTGATGTATTCCAAGGAAAATATCCTTATAGGTACATATCTTGGAAGTTTATAAGGATCCAACTCACATCCATAAATTATGATTTCCATGTGATTCTGATACAGATACCAGTCTCCAGTCTTGGCAAGGTCCGAGAGGTGTATAATCCTTTGGATCTCCTCATTTATCCTCGGTTCTTGTCTACCCCTGAGCATGCTTACCACTAGGTGGTAAAACTGCTCAATGCATTTATTAAAACTAAAATCTCGAGAGTTTTTCCTCAGCAGCAAAATCCAATAAGTGATAGGCTGTGGTCTGTCATCCTGGTCCATTTTCTGCATGGGAAACAAGAACTTATCTGCTTGAAAGAATAGGAACATGTAAGCCAATATTGAAGAATACCGGAACATGCCCTATGTGGGAAATCTGAAAGTTTTCTCATGTATGTTCTCGAATAGAAAAATGTTGTAGTCAAACTGAGTAGTGGCTTTATCTTCGATGGAAAAGATGGACAAGAAACCCAGGATTGGCTCATCCACCCATTTGTCTGAGTAATATCTTAGAATACAACACAAGGATGAAATGACTTGGTTTCCTTTCTCTGAAAACATGGAAGAATGGTAAGGGGGGTTCTTCTTGGGGAATGGGGCATTCTGTGGGAGGAAAAACGCGAAAATCTACGCACTCTGGGGAAAAGATAGATTCTGGTACATTTGAGTTAGAACTTCAAGGGTGAAAGGAGAGGGGGATTTGGCTCTGGGGATTTGCAACATCTAGTCAAAGGCCTTGGGTGTGATAGTGAAAAGGGTCTCTCCAGAAGATGAAACAATGGCTCTCTGATCGGGGAGATAATGCGCCTGGCACTTGAGGGAGAATTCGAGAAAATGGTGAATTTCGGGAAAGAGATTGTTAAGAACCAAATATCAATATAGCATAGAAAAACCTCAGAAAAAGTACTCAACACCTTGAAAAAGAGATAATTTCAGATAATAATCCTCTTCGAGGGGGCAACCTCCTTTTA
>JZKD02S1423761.1:856347-874846 GCA_000966675.3 Picea glauca | reverse complement strand
GTAGAATGGTCGAGGGGGTCTGGAATTTCTTGTCGGCTATAGATTTGAGCATTGCATGCTCAACCATTGATATCAACACACCCTTTAATCATGGAGCGCACAACATATTACTTTGCAAAAACTTAGGATAACACGTATTTTGTGGGCTTTAGTGCCATTCCTTCTCATTTTGGTCACCAAGGGGTTAGAAAACATCATTTAAACATCAAAACCAAGAATCTTGACCATCATTAGGCTTGTTTTATTGAAATAAAACCAATTAACCTATGTTCTATCCTACCAACCTAACACAGTTAGCCTAGATTAAACTATTGGGATACAAATTTACTCAACCATGGGGCTATTTGATCAAGTTTAGATAGTTTCATCAAATTTATTCACTATCTAACCTATCTACTTGGCTAAGGTTAAACATTTTAGCCAAGCCTTATTCACTAATCCTATCAACATAAATTCAAAAAGACTAGACCATGATTAAACTGTATGGATCAAGTCATTATTATTGCATGGGGCCTTGTCCTTTTTCTTTTATGCCCTCTTTTCTTTTTCTTTTCTTTTCCTTTTAATCTTTTTTCTTTTCTTTTCTTTTCATCTCTTTTCTTTTCTTTTCTTTTCATCTTTTTTCTTTTCTTTTGAAAATAATTTGTAGAATGAAATATTATTTACAACCAAATTACACAAAGAGTGAAAATTTTCCAGTCACCAGTTGATCCTATGAATCATATGGTTATAACAGTGGGGGATGGTTCTCTCCGTGCGAGGTGCCAAGAACCCGTTTCCTGATGTCTGTAAAGGTTTACTCCATTGTTTATTTCTACTATCTGATTCATGTTTATTTTCAGAACTTGGTCACACTGGTCAGTGGCTCGGGGCCTTCTCCGTGAGCTTCAACCATTTGATCAATAACACCTACACACAACCTGAATGTAAATGAGTGGTATGTATAGTGGAAATGGATTTATGAGATCTCTACTGGGGTGGAGAGTAATGATCCAGCATCCTGCCGTTCACAGGTCCACTTGGCAGGGTTGTTCCATCACTGTTTTTGAGAAAACAATGCATTATTTCCTTTGAATGCTTGAATGATGTAAGGGCCTTTCCATAATCTATGAAAATTTCCATGTTTACCTTTATCCTCATTCTTGGAATCCCATTTTAGCACTAAATCACCCAACTCAAAATCATCTTCTTTAGTTCTTCTGTCAAAAATCTTTTTGATGTTCTCCTGGATAATCTGAGTCTTGTTGTATACTTCTTCCCTGGATTGCATTAAGTGAATCATTTGATTTATTCTCCTCTGGAAATCATTTGGGTCTGCTTTCTCTTCCTGCAATAGTTTCATAACAGGGACTCCTAAGGAAATGGGAAAAAATGCTTCAGTACCATACACCAATTGTTATGAAGACATGCCAATTGATCTTTTGGTTCTTATAATGTCAGCCCATAACACAAAAAACAACTTATTATGCCATGATTTATTATTTTATTGTAATGTTTTCCTGAGGATGTTCACCAGACTTTTATTTGAGGACTTAGCTAGCCCATTTCCCCGAGGGTAATAAGTTGTGGAGTGTCCTAAAGTAATTTGGTACTAGCTACAAAAATCTATAATCTTTTTGGATCGGAAAGTTGTTTCATTGTTAGTTATGATTTTTATAGGACATCCAAAATGAAACAAGATGTTATTTTCCAAAAATTTAATGATAACAGAGTCAGTGGATTGCCTACATGGTACAACTTCGATCCACTTTCTGAAATAGTCTATGGTAGTGAGAATCCACATGTGTTGGCCCTAAGAAGGAGGGTGTATCTCTCCAATAAAATCTAGGACCCACTGTTGGAAAGGATATTCAACTAAAAAGGGTTTCAGGGGAAAAGGCAGGAGCTTCTTTTTACCTTCGAAAACTTGGCATTTATGGCATGAGATGAATTTTTTGTGTACATCAGCGAACAATATGGGCTAGTAGAAACCAACTCTCAGAATCTTGTTAGCTATGGTATTCCAACTCAGATGCCTACCATAGTCTCCTGCATGGAAATCCTCCAGAACCTTGTCAACTTCATATTTTAATAGAAAATTAAGCAACATACCACCAGGATATTTCCAATGAAGATTACCTTCTAGAACACAAAATTTCAATCCTTTCATTTTAATGAATCTATCTTTGGTCTTAGTCAAACCAGGAGTAGCTTGTAAGTTATGAAGTACAAAAATGAGGTCTGTGTACCAAGGAGATTTTAAGAATACCTCTTTTACATTTGGAGTCACCTGCTCTTCTGGCTCATCAAATGCAGCCAAAAAATTAATGTCTAGAGCATGAAAATTAGATTCATCCATTAGTTTGGCCAAACCCTGACCTTTGATCAGTTTAGTAGGTTTTATTTTGATGTCATATTCCAGAATAACCGCAATCCATTTTCCTCTCCTACCATATGGATTATCCCGAGTCATGATATCCTTTACCATTGCATTTGGAAAATATGTAATTGTGTGAGAATGAAGAATATAGACTCTGAAATATTTTATGGCCTTTACCAGGGAAAAAACTTGTTTCTCCATTATGTTGTGGTTCATCGCAACATCTCTCAAATCTTTGCTGAAAAATTCTATGGGTTGTTTGTACCCTTCACTATTTTTCTACAATAGTACTATTATGATTGTGTGTTCAAATGCAAAAGAGAAAAGGTAAAGGTCTTTGGTGTAATCTAGGTTGATCAAAACTGGGGCTTGGGTGAGTGAAAATTTTACCTGTTCAAATGACTGTTTGGACTCTTTGTTCCATCTAATTTTGGTTTCGTTTTTCAACGTATTAGTGATATTCCTAACAAGTTCAGCCAAGTTAGGAATGAATCCTAGGGTGTTCCACTTTCTAGATGGCTTCTATTTTGCTGGGATCTATTTTAATTCCATCTTTATAGATTATGTGTCCCAACAACTTTCCTTACTCTAAACCAAAAAGGCTTTTCGTTGGATTTAATGAAATCCCAAACTTTTTGCACTTCTTAAACACACATTTGAGGTGTTGCAACTGTTCCTCATCAGATTTGGAGTATATAGTCACATCATCTAGATATATGACTATGAATCTTCCAATTTTGTCCACAAAAGAAATATCCATTGCTCTTGGGAAAGTGGCACCAACGTTCATCAAGTCAAAGGGCATATTCACATACATGAAGGTTCCCAAGGGTGTGGTAAAGGTTGTTTTCTCTTGATCATTTGGGTGAACAAGAACCTAGTTATAGCATGATAAACCGTCTAGTAAGGAGATCCTACTGGCCCCAACTACCTTTTGTAAGATATGGTCCATTTTAGGAAAACGGTAATTTTCTTTGAGGGAAACCTTGTTTAGATTTATGAAATCAATGCAAATCCTGATTTCACTAGTTTTTTTCCTCATAGGAACCAAGTTTGAAACCCATTTGGAAAATCTCAAAGGGACTATAATTTTGGCATCATACATTTTTTTGATTTCTTTTCTACGAGGGGAAGCAACTTGGGATTAATTCTCCTAAGTTTCTTCATGAAAGGTTTGTGTTATTCTTTTGGGATCCGATGTTGTATGATACTTGTGTCATAAGATTTTAAGTCCTCATAACACCAAGAAAACACATCTACATATTCCTTAAAGAGTTCAATGTATTTGCGTTTTTTCTCAAGGGGTAGAGACTTGGAAATTTTTATCATCTTTGGTTTTTCCTCTATTCCTATGTTGCATTCTTCGACCTCTTTACCACTAGCTTCAATTTTTGGGTTTTTTGATACATAATTAAAATCGAACAAGTCTTCTAGTGGAACTAGACCTCTGGGTAACACATTATTTTTCAACTGTAAAATACCAAAATCTGCTTCGATTTCATTCAATTACTCTGGATCTACTTTATTTACGCTACCACTTTAAAAAACAGATTTATTTACAACATCATTACCATTCTCTAAGTCTATATTTGTACATTCAAAATCATTCTTACATTGTAGGAAGTCTTCAATTTGATTGTCATTCCCAAACACCTGCCAGTATCTCGTGTTGTCTAGAACGGTTGGTCTGCACTTCACCTCCACTATGTATTTGTGAGTGGGATAGAAAGGTATTTTACATGTAGCTGTTGATGTAGACAACCTGTCTACAAGTATATTTTGGCCCCTAGGCATTACCTGGAAGTCGATTTCAGTAAAGCATTGAAGGGCATGTAAAACAATGTTCCTGTAAGATCTAAGTATGGGATGTTTAGCTACATAATCACCTTTAATTTTCTTGATAATCAATTTAGAATCACCTCTTACCATAATTTGTTTGGCACCAACCTTCTTCAGTAGTTTCAGACCAAGCATCAAAGCTTCGTACTCAACTATGTTGTTAGTGCATTGGAAATTTAGTTTGTAAGATTGACTCTCTGAATACCTTGATCTATGATTATGCAACCAAACTCCAGCTCCAACTCCCTCCTTGTTCATGTCTCCATCAAAATCCATGCTCCAAAAGTCTATTGGCATTTCCTCACTTTCCACAGTTTAAGTATTTTTTACCTTAGTGATCACTTTATCTTCTTTCAAATAAAGTGTATCATCTTCCAGCTGAGCGATTTGTTCTTCCAAGTCACCATCATTGTACAGAATGAAAGAATCTAGATCAGAGTGTGTAGATTATAGTGGGTAATTATGTGTCTTTTATTGACTGCTAACCATATACTTCATCAGGGTTTCTCTGTACAATCTTCTCTGTTGTCCAAATACCAGGATGGTGGCATAGGACATATCTAGTTGCAAGGTTCCTTTCAGCGTAGCTCCCCATGATATTGATAGTAACATATTGTATTTTGGGGGAATGTCTGCAACTATGATATCCATCACCATCCTCTTTGCTAGGATTTGAGCTAGGGTGATGCATAAATATTTGATTATCCCTATACATTTGACCTTGCTAGAGTTAAAATAATGCAAATTCTTGTAGGGTTTGGTGACCACAAGTCCCAATTTTCCATCACATATTTGGGAATCAGGTTGTGAGAGGCTCCTGAATACAACATAGCATTGTGTAAGATTGAGTCATGGATATTCAAGCTGATGTAGAAAGGGCCAACAACACCATTTTTGGTTTGACTATCAACTTCAGGACCGAACATGAGTTTTGGTTGATCATCAACAAGATTTACCATGTCCGAGTAATTTACTGATCCAACATTCAAGGCCTTTGTACCTATCTCTGGGTCGATGCTTAAATATTTAATCACTTGAGACTTGTAAGTGTTTTTTCTCATCAACTCGGAAAGGGGAATGGGAATCTTCAGTTTAGCTAGTTCCCCTTTAAGGCTGAAAGTAATGGAAACTTTTCTTGCCCTCTACACTTCTGGTTTATCCATCAGAGTCTTATGGGAAGAAGCACATGGTTGACTAGCTGACAAAACCTCAGTTTGTTGATATTTGTAAAATATCAGGGATTCTTTTTGTAGGAGATTCGATATTATTCCTCTTAGGGACTTTCCTGGGAGAGGTTTTCGAGGATTTCTTGGTCTCAACTATTCTCTTCATTTTGGTAGCCTTCTTTGGAGGGTTGTCATTTTCCTTCTTGTTTCTCAGGTTATACTACCTGTGTACCTCCATTATATCATTTTAAAAGGCTTGTTGTTCTGTTTCTTCTGCTTCCTCGCTTACCTCTATTTGTGAAAGGAGAAAAATCTTGTGTTCTTCCTGAGTAAGAAAAATGAATTCATCATTGTGAATGCCCATGAGGTTGATATGAGTGTCATCAAACTCCTCTATTACCTCCTCCCCATCATCAATGTAATTCTCCTAGATGGGTGGTCTAATCTGCTGATCAAGCCCCCTCTGTTCTCCTTGATCTCTAGGATCTCTCTGTTGGATCTGGAGTGAATTTCTTCTGAAGTTTGGGTTTGGAATTTCAGGAGCATCTTGGTTCTCCCTGGGTGGGTTTCTATTAGCTATAGTAAGTCTCTCCATATTTCTCTCCATAGCTCTGGATAGAGAATCTAGTTTGGCATATGATGAGAAAGTGGAAGTCTCTTCCTTGATGGTGACCCTCCTTTCTATTCTTTGCCTGGCTCTTCTGGCTAAAATATTTGCTTCCACACTAACAACACTTTTCTGCATGTATTCTAGAGTAACAAAATTTCTTTCCCTTAGTTGATATGACATGTCAACATCAAATCCATCGGGGAATTTTATTCATGCCATACCTTGAGGTGGTTTGATATCAGCTAGAATTGCATTGTACAAATTATTGAAATGAGTGCAATAATCCTACACTATCTCTCCTTGGTTCCTTATGATATTATCAGATTCTGACAAGATTTGGAGAGGATTTTTCTTTACCTCCCATATGTCAAGAAAACTTCGATGAAAAGAAACAATGTTAGTTATGGAAGCAACATGTAAGGTTTTGAACCATTTTTTGACTTCTCCAGTTAGACTCTATGCAAATAGTCTCATTCTCACATCAGCCTCATCAACTTCTTGCAAATCAAAATAATCATTCATTTTGTCAACATGTTGTTGTGCATTTAGAGGACCAGTAGCATCAAACTAAGGAGTTTTGGTTTGATAGTCCTTTGGCATGGGATGTAAAGGAGTGACTAACACCAATGAAGCATATCTCACTGCCATGACTGGTGGAGGAGGCTAGACAACAACCTGTGTGATTGGAGGGGAGGTGACATAGGTTGTGGAAGATGAAGGGCTGGGAGGAATGGAGTGATTTGGCTTAGGCTTAACAGAAGCTGCAACAATAGTCAAGACAGAAAGTTTGACTGACTATTGGAAGTGATATTTTTCTAAGGATTGATCAAGATTTGATACTAGGTCTTCTAACTTGTCAAATTTCTGAAGAAATGTTTGATCAACATCTACCCTAGGAGATAGTATTTCAGGGGTCCTAGGTTGTAGGATGGTTTGATCTAATATTGTTTCAATTACAAAGCTATTGGATTTTGTTCTAAAAAGGATTTGTTCAAAGGATATGTCAAATTTGATATCTTGAAGGGAAACCAACTTCTTTGGGAGAGAAGGGGACCAATGAAGAGGATTGTGACTCCTAGAACCCTCTACAGTGTTTTTCTTTCTAAGTAATTTTTTGGGATTGTCTATTGTTGTTGTAGGTTCTCGACATGGATTAGATCTAGTCAAAACTCTTTTAAGAGATAGAATTTTTAATTTTTAATTTTTATTTTTAGAAAGTTTCAACTAATTATATACAAACTTTAACAACCTCTAAACATTATCTCTTTATAAGTTTAGATTTTGCTATTAGTTTAGAAATAAAGTTTACTTTGTCTAGGGAAAATAAATCATGGGATGGAAAGTTTGTTCAGTTCCCCAGTATGGTCACCACTATGTTATCACTCTGTAAATTCCTAGAGGTTGTCTCTATGTAGAAGAAATTTACCAGAGGTAACTTTATCCAACCGCTTCAAAACTAGGATCTAGCCCTTCCAGTTTTAGAGAGGGATCTCTCTGTAAGATTTAACTTTGTTTTAGGTTTTAAATATTAGGCTAGTTAAATAAATGAGACTGTATTGTTTGTTTTATAAAAATGGTTGAAATACCGCTTACGCATCCATTGGGCTATGGGATCTGTTTTATAAAGTTTGAGATCAAAGAACAAATTTTAAAAAGTGTTTTCAAAGGGAAAGATAATGAAACTATTAGATCCTTTATAATAAAATGATGGGTAGAAGAAAGATGAGAAAATCAATTATAACAAAGAAACATTTAAGAATTTCTTTATCATAACGTCAGAAGATAAACATTTAGATCTTTAAAAGCTAGAAACAAACTATACAAAGATAAATTATGCAACTTCAACTTCTTTTAAATGATCAGATATAGAAAACATAAATGATTACAAAGATAGAAAAACCATTCAATGAAGAGGAGAAAACATCACCAACATTTAACAAGAAGGAATCCTATGAAATGTCATTATTATTGGTAAATCTCTTGAGAAAGATTACAATGCTTACATCATTCTTGGGCATAAAGATCAACCCTCGGTACTTTGAAATTTGAATTATATATAGAAAAGATTACAATCGATTCTATCTTTAATGATCAGGATGTGTCAAAATCTAAATCTAACTAACTAGATAACATAATACAAAATTGTAGGAACCGCTTATGATCTGTCGGGTTGTTCATGTTGATTTTGGGGAAGATGGTTGGCAAGTCATCAACCTGACTTTGATTGTTCTGCATGCTTATGTGTATGTCCACCTCATATTCTACTCAATCAATTCACACAAATCTTCCCATATCTACTGATTGGGAATGGTGAATTTTAGTAGCCTGTGGTACACTTCATCCATTTCTGTGTATTTTTCGAAAGTTGGCTTGATGATGAAGATATGATTGATTTCATGCTGGATGTTGAGGTCCAGTTGTAGCATCTCTAAAAATGTTTTACCTGTTATGCTACCGTGTATCTGTGAAAACTTGAAGTTGTCCTTTGCCACTGTGGTGATTTTTTGCTTGTAATCGGAGAGTGTCATCAGCTTATCATCCAGAACCAGTAAACCAAGAAGACCTCTCTTTTTAAAAACATCAATCTTGCTAAAAAATCTCTGAACTCTGATATCCATGTTCTGGGATGTCTCCTCCAATTGAAAAACTAGTCCTCTTTTGGTCAGAATCCTCTTGACATCGAGGATAGTCTTTGTTCTATCCTCAATCTTCAAGTTTTCTAGCTCTTCTTTAGTTTTCAAACTAAGAAACCTGGTGATTTCATTTTCTTCTGTGGGCATTTATCCCAGCTCTCCCTTTATCATGTCGATATTCTGCTTGGTCCTCAACACCAGTTCATGTTGTTCAAACATGATTTTCACCATGCGCTAGATTTGATTTATGGATTTTGAGATATCCATCCAAATGTTCTCTTTGGCTTCTTCTAGTGTTTTTCCCACAATTGTCTTGTTTTGTAGTTGTTGTTTCTCTTGCTTTAGTTTTTCTGATGTGTGTCTCTATGTATTGTAACTATCTTGGAAAGAAGATTTTAGCTTCTGGAGATTCTCTATCTCCTATTTTAGTCTTTTGATTTCCGTTCCTTGTAAAGTCATCTTCTCGATTGATGTTGCTAAAGCTTCATATGTCCCTGGAAATTTCATTGAGGCAACTGATGAAAGTTTTACAGTGGTGGTGGCTGATGTTGTCACTGTGCTAACTCCTGTGAGGGGAACTACACTTAAAGGGATGGCCTCTATAGGCTTTGTCTGTTCTTTTTCCTTTACTAGTTTTTCTAGATTTACCTCCATTTCTTTTATCTATGCATTCTACTCCATGATCAATTTTAGCATCTCCTCTTTTTGACCCTCTATCTCTGCGATCTCTTTGGTTTGTGAATCTTTAGTAGCTAACAATTTTAATTGTTTCCTCAAAGAGGCTATGTTAGCATTCTTTTTCTTCAGTAGTTCTTCAACTACTTTCATGTTTGAGGAATCATACCCAATTTTATGTACCATCTCTTCTAAATACTTGATCCTCTTATCTTTTGAAAAATATGACACCTTTTCCATCTCCAGTTGAGTCTAAACAATGTTCAGAGAAACCTGTAATTCTGCAGCAATTGTGGAAGCATTGGCCAATGTTGACAAAACCATTTCTCCAGTATGTCTATGCAAATCCATATGATCAACTAGATGTACTTGCTTGGCATCAAACTCCAGTGCTGACCTTTTGTAATTAATGATTTCCTTTGGATGAGGCAGTTGTGCCTATAAGAACACCAAGTGTGTTCTCCCTCTTTCTATATCAAAGGAAGAGAGCAACCTGTGTTGTGTTGTGGAGGTCTACTTACATAACTGAGCATAGGTGCTTCTTGTCAACATCTCATTTTTCTTATTGATTAAATCATATTTCTCAAAGATAATTAGTTTTTCATACTCTTGTGATGGTTGGGTGGTCAAAGTGGTATTATTCTGATTCTTTGATGAAGAAGTAGACATCATCTTCTGGTTTTCTGAGAAATATGGTGAAATCTCTCCCTGGACTACTGTGGTAGACTAGGCCTCTTCCTCTCTAGACCTATCTATTGTGTGATTGGTTTTGGGCCTTTTGTTGTAAACCTAGAATTCCTTTGCTGAGACTTCAGTAATCAAAGGGGAGGCATCCTTTCTGGGCCTTTTCTCCTTTGGTATATTTAGAGTAGTGGTATATGAAATAATGGCTAGAGGAGATTGATGTTGAACATCTTCTAGAGTGTTCACCTCCCACTCTATTTGATTCACATATTTCTTGATCTCAGGTTTGGGCACATGAGCATATGGGAAACTTTTACTCCTCACTCTCATTTCTACAATGATCCCACATGGATCATAGTGCCAAGGGAAACCAATACCATACTTCATTTCATTTATTAGCTTGTTTTCCTCTTCCTTGACAGCTCGACTGTTATAGATAAAGGATCCTATCTGCCCTTTAATTCTCAACTGTTTTTTCTTCTTCAAAGATACAAAATGTATGTCATCTGAATTGATAATTTTCCTGATGTATTCCAAGGAAAGTAGCCTTATAGGTACATATATTGAAAGTTTACAAGGAGCCAATTCACATCCATAAATTCTTATTTCCATGTGATTCAGATACAGATACCAATCTATAGTATTTGCAAGGTCTGAGAGGTTTATAATTCTTTGGATCTCCTCACTTATCCTTGGTTCTTGTCTACCACTGACAATGCTTACCACTGGCTGGTAAAACTACTCAATGAATTGCTTAAAATTAAACTCTGGGGAGTTTTTCCTCAGCAATGAAGTCCAAGAGGTGACAATTTGTGGTCTCTCATCCTGGTCCAGTTTTTTCATGGGAAACAAGAACTTATCTTCTTGAAAGAACAGGAACATGTAATCCAGTATTGAAGAATACCAGAACATGCCCTCTATGGGAAATCTAAAATGTTTCTCCTGTATGTTCTCGGCTAGAAAATTGTTATAGTCGAACTGAGTGGTGGATTTATCTTCGACATAAAAGATGGACAAGAAACCTAGGATTGCCTCGTCCACCCATTTGTTTGACTAATATCTGATCAAACAACACCAGGATGAAATGACTTGGTTTCCTTTCTCTAAAAAATGGAGTAATGGTAAGGGGGGTTATTCTTGGGGAATTAGGCATTTTGTGGGAGGAAAAACTCGAAACTTTATGCTCTCTAGGGAAAAGACAGATTTTGGTACATTTCAGTTATAACTTCAAGGGTGAAAAGAGAGGGGAATTTGGCTATAGGTATTTGCATCATCTAGTCAATGGCCTCAGGTCTGATAGTGAAAAGGGTCTCTCCAGAAGATGAAACAATGGCTCTTTGATCGGGGAGATAATGCACTTGTCACTTGAGGGAAAATTCGAGAAAATGGTGAATTTGGGGAAAGAGATATAGTGGGAGATTGGACTCCCAAAGTTCAATCTCGTCACTTTGATCCAGGAAGGTGTCCCTAAACCATGAATGCAATTCAGCGAAATCAAATTCACACCTGGTCTCTGAGATCAAGTAGTCTTTGTTAGCTAGCAGGATCTGGTCGAGATCGATAGGAGGCATGGGAAACAGGTTTTCCTTGACCTTTGATTTCTTAGATTTTGGCACCATCAATTCAACTAGTACCTACAACTAAAACAAAACAAATTAGTGTATACTTGACTTTATCTCTGTTACTGGTTGGAAACCGTGGGTGAAAAGAGCTTCTGGTATGCGAAGAAAATTTGAACAGTGCGATAATGGTGGAAACATGATTAAATTTGGGCGAATGGGTATATGTCTAGTGTGGGGGATAGGTAAACAAGCTAACAGATATGTTAGCCTATTTTAATTGGCCAACGGATAATTGAGTATGAGGTGGAGAGTAAAGGATGGGTGACGGGTGTGCCAGAATGATGTGGAAGGTGGTGATTGGAGGATAGGTAAAATGAGACCTAATGTGTGAGAAATTAAGTGGGGAGAATATGTCAATGAATTGATGAGACAAGACTTATAGGAGCACGGTAGTGGAGTATGACATCATAAGATGATAGGGTAGTGGAGTGTGATGTCATGAGGCGACGGTCGTATAGCAAGGCTGGTATGGTGGTATGTTGGAGGAGGGGGGGGGCTTAGGCAGTAAATGGTTTAGAGCAAAGGGGGTTCGATGTAACGTATTTAAGCCACATTAGGATGGGGCCTGCCAAGAAAAATTGCCATATTCGTTAAAGGTAGAACGTTCGAGGGGGTCCAGAATTTCTTGTCGACCATAGATTTGAGCATTGCATGCTCAACCATTGATCTAAGTGCACCCTTTAATCATGGATCACACAACATATTACTTTGCAAAAACTTAGGATAACATGTATTTTTTGGGTTTTAGTGCCATTCCCTCTGATTTTGGTCACCAAGGGGTTAGAAAACATCATTGAAACATGAAACCAACAATCTTGGCCATCATTATGCTTGTTTTATTGAAATAAAACCAATTAGCCTATGTTCTATCCTACCAACCTAAAACAATTATCCCAGATTAAACTATTGGGCTAAGAATTTACTCTACCCCATGGCTATTTGATCAAGTTTATATAGTTTGATCAAATTGATTCACTAGATAACCTATCTACTTGGCTAAGGTTAAACAATTTAGCCAAGCCTTATTCACTAATCCTATCAACATAAATTCAAAAAGACTAGACCATGATTAAATTGTATGGATCAAGTCATTATTATTGCATCAGGCCTTACCCTTTTTCTTTTGTGCCCTCTTTTCTTTTTAATTTCTTTTCTTTTCTTTTATTTTCATCTTTTTCTTTTCTTTTGAAAATGATTTGCAGAATGAAATATTATTTACAACCAAATTACACCAAGAGTGAAAATTTTCCAGCCACTGGTTGATCCTATAAATCATAGGGTTATAAAATACTCCTAGCTATTGATCTTGATAGCCTTAATTGGATGGAAGGAGACTCACTACTCATACTTTTTCAATAGAACATGACATTGTCGCACAACATGGTACATGTCGATGGGAAGCACTTTGAACCCCAAGTGAAGAAGTGGAAATGCGAGCACCTTTTCTGAGTTTCTCAACGACATACAATATATCATAGCCAACACTTGGAGGACCACTTCGAAAGTGGTCATGCAATATCAATGGATAGCCAAATTTAGGGATATGTGACACAATATGTGGATCCAAGAATGTAGGGATCTAAAGAAAGAACAACTACAACTTATATTCTGCATTAATGAAGAGGAAGTTGAAATGGTAATGATATATTGGAAGGATGACTGGAAGATCCCAATCATTACCAAGGAAATTCCAAAAGAAAAATAATAAGAAGTAGGGTCATCCAAGACATCTGAAGGGGAAACACTGTGATAGAGAAACCAACATAGCATGTGAAGCCAAGTCAAAAGACAACGACACGGAAGAAGGGTAGTGCCCCAAAGATGGATGCACAGACATGAAAGAATGATAATTCCCCAATGTAGGAAGAACAAGGTGGGACACAATGACTTAAGAAACCCCAGTATAAGATACTCCACAAAAGACAAGTCTACCCAAAATACTAATAATACATAAAGGGAGGTCATGCAAGAATACCAAGACCCATAACAAATCTCAGAATACATAATTATTGAGGATGATGTCGATCTTGTAGCATATAGGGTACAGTATCACATAGTAGACGAGTTAGAAGAGGCCGATAACCAAAGAGGAAGGATAAGGAACGAATTGGGTAATATTAAGCAAGCCTTGGATAAGATACAAGAAACATAGAGGAAATAAAGGGGAACACATTCGATCCCCAGAGTGATAGGATAACATAGAATGAAGAAGACACCATCTAGACCATAGTGCAAGAAATTCTGAGTTTCCAGATAACAACATAAATGTTGTAGGTTGACGAAGCCATATCTCAGATGCAAATCAAATACTTGGCGTAGGTACACTTGGTACTAACTTAAATACCAACAAATACAATGTACAAACTGCAAGTCATTGTCATGCAGGAAGTGCAGTCACGAGCTAGAATAGACGCGACAGAATTGTAAGCAGCCAAAAATGGGAAGTATGCACTAGAACTAGTGGTAGAGAAAGTAAATATGGGAAAACAAGAGGAGAAGAATAAAACATATAAATTAGAGAATAATTTGAAGGAATTCTTCACAAGAATTATGGATAGTGCACATGCAACCATGAGAAAGGCTAAAGAATAGATTCAAATCATTACACAAACACTCAAAGACTACAAAAAGGAGATTGACTATCTTAAATAAAAATTAACACCCACCACCCCTACTGAAGTAACAACCAAAAGTGAACAACAAGCATCTTTACAAGTGGAAATAATGGAGAATGAAGCTCAAAAGGTCACACAACATTTCGACAAGACCTCACAACTATGGATGATGTTGGAGGAAGATGATAGGGTCCAACAACTACATAAAAAAGAGGAGGATATGAACAATGCAATCCAAGAGTAGAAGCAATGACAAAAATCTATGATCATTACAGAGTGGCTGAAGGGCACACGAGATATGAAGACCTTGTAGAAATGATTAAAGGTTGCACATAATAACATGTAGGCTAGGCAATCCTAGTTAG
The DNA here is from genome assembly GCA_000966675.3 of Picea glauca. Lineage (NCBI taxonomy): Eukaryota > Viridiplantae > Streptophyta > Pinopsida > Pinales > Pinaceae > Picea > Picea glauca. The sequence continues at coordinate 860,278 of JZKD02S1423761.1, read as the reverse complement.
AACCTATCTAAGAGAAAGCAGCACAAATAAATGAAGAACTAGAGGAGGAGAAGACAATAATGGCTCAGAATCATGTTGAGAGTGTAGAATCTCTGAAGGAACATATCATAGCTCATAGGTTAGAAGATATTACAAGGAAAGTTGTACGAGTTAGAGAAAAAGGGGAAGAATTAGAAGGAAAATTTCATAGCTTGGCAGAGGCTGTTCAGGGAGCATGCACCTCCTGAGTGGCTCGGTACGAGCCACATATAAGTGTTGGGGGCATATTGGGAGAAGACCTATTTTTAGGAAAGATCTATTTTTGGAAAGGAAGACATAATTTCGGAGCACGCACAACAAGTGGCAATAAAGAAGCATGCAGAAAAGGAAGGACAAGCAACATGCAATTGGAAAAGACACATGGAGAGGAGGCAGGAAAGCCTAACCATGATAGGGTTGGGGTTTTTATTAAGAATTGTAATCGCTATAATCCTATAGAATAGTATAAATAAAAACCTAGGAGGTTTAGGTCGAGGGATGTTGGTTGTTGATAATTGTTCTTAAGTGTTGGTGAGTTAATGACAAGTATTATGATTTTTGAGAGACTGTCGATAGTAATAAGGTTGTAGAAGAGTCGAATAAGGTAGTTTTTTAGGGTTATATCATAGGTTGAGGATCCTAGTGTGATCTAGTCCACCTCATAAAGTATTTTTTCCCTAATATTGATTGTATTAATGAGATGTAAGGCACATAATGCTATATTTTGTAGCAGATTAAATAAAAGAGAAAAGAATCCATATCTCTGTGGATGTAGACCAAGGAGGGGTTGAACAACAATAAAAATTGTGTTCTGTGTTATTTTTATTGAGTATGTATGTTTTGTTAATGATTATCTTATGAATAGATGATTAACGCGTTGTATTATCATGCATGCATAAGGTTAAATATGAATGAATCATAGAGATATCTGGAACTTTATCAAGGTTAGTGCACGAAGAGGAAAAAACATAGTCCACGATCCCCATTCATTCCTAGAATTAAAACACCTGGGTATTTTAGTCACCCACAGAGCTATCTCAGGTGGGATTGCATTTTTCACTATGTGCACATCGTTGCCTTCTAGTTTACCAGAAGGGTCAATATGTTTAGAGGGCTTTGTTAGAAAAATGTTGAGATCTAAACCTGGGTCAACCCAAGAAGAAGTAATGAGTCATAGATCTAACCAACACCATGCAACTGATGATAATACAAAAGTGAAGATTCCCTTTTGAATTATGGATAGGGTCATCCTAGATGGTGTCATGGTGTGGCCGACTGATCACTAGACTCCCTTCTCTAAGGTCTAGGATGAATTCAAATTAATAACCAAGAAGTCACAAAAACATAAGACAACCAAAATTTCTGCCTGGATCTGAGACAAGGCTTCTACTTCCAAGATGTCCAACATACATTGAATGAAATTTTGGGGGTGGTTGACTATAGATTCAACTTATGGACTCATTTATAGAAACCCCCCCTAAGTTAAGTACCATTTATTATAGAGTTTGTTCCTTTGAGGTTAAGGGAGCACAACAAAATATTATCTTCACCTCTCTACCTATAGGAGATTCCTTGGATGTGATGGAAGTAATTGCATCTAAAATGAAAGAGATTACGGAAGCCTGCGCTGAGAAATAAAGCATATCAAATATAATCAATACCACAGTCGATAATTCCTTAATATTTATATCCATTTGACATATGTGCAACTTGTTTTTATCCCCTTTATAGAGAAAATGCAAACAACAAATTTAATAGCCCCTCAGGTCACATTACTTAATATAGATGCGGTTTTTGAACTCACCCAATAACTTTAGGACAACCTTAATAAGATTGATAGAGAATTCAAAGAGGTTGTTCAAGGACTCCTCAAGACAGCTTCTTCCATCACATCATTCACTCCATGAAGAATTTGTCTCGATGATTAGAAAAATAATAATGGTGGGGGCTTGTTGACACCCAAAATTTTTGGGTTAATATCGCATGCGCAAAAACAAAGTTGTTCATGGATTTGTGCGAGAGGTGATAGGAGGCATGCGTTCCAGATCAATTTTTGTTAATGTATGCCAGTTCGAGTCCTACCAATGTGCATTAGTATGAGTTTTGTGATGCATGACAGGAATAAAGAAGAAATTCCATGCATGCTAGAATCAATAGAATAATCTTTGGGGAATCTCCCTGAATGATTACTACATGCAAGATGAAGGAATGTGGAGCAGTAAGCATATGAACTAGAAAGGTAGCTGATATTTCCATATTTCCAAAGAGTCTATGTGGAATGCATGTAGGTGACAGAAGCAAGTGATACTATAATTTAGAGGAGTGAGTGGGAAAGAACTGAAAGTGATAGAGTGTTAGAGTTGAGAAGTAGATAAAAGGGAGGAATGAAAAAAAAAAAAAAAAGTTAGTCAGTTAGTTATTGTTGGATGGTTGTGGGTATTGATGTCATTGACCTAGCTCTAAGAATATGTTTTTTAATGTCTCTAGTTGTAATTTTAAGTCTATCACCTTTTAAGATTCTAAAGGAGAGTGCATGACATTGTGTAATGTAACATTGACTAAATGTATAAGAGAGAAAGGATCTAATGCTATCAATTTATGCGTTTTTTAATGTTTGTTTTTGATGGTTGAATGAAGATAATAAATTTCCAATAATTATGGTGTTATGATGTGTTAATCATTTGTCAATTGGATGTGTTTGTTGTTGTTGAATATTATTCGTTGCTAAGTAGTTTTCCATGAAATTTCTAAATTCCAACCTAGATGGAAGTTTGTGCAATTATACCTTCATCATCATCGACACAAGACCAAATGGTATTTGTGATCCTCATGGCATCTTGGGTGAGACATTCTTTAGTATTTGGTTGAGAATTGATATGTCTATTCCTTGGGGTTTTGTTGTGGTCAACTCTGGATGAACCTTGGGTATTCAGCCCTGAAACGTTTAGAAAGACATGCACAAGGGTGATTGAGCCAACAACCTCTCAAAATTCAAAAGAATGAGAGAAAAATTGAAGAAATATTTAAATAAATTTCTTAGTATGTGAGCAAGACTACACAAATTATCCACCACATTAGCAACTAGGTGAAAATAACCCAAAATTGGTGATTGAGGAAATCTCTAGCCCCATGACCAAGTTCAATATTAGTTTGAAGAAGCTATGCATTCTAGGGAGCTTTCTGTAGGTTTTCCCCAAAGAGTGAATGGTGCCATTATGATAAAAAAATTGATAACTCCTTCAAAAGATCAAAATTTGATTAACTCTTTCAGGCTCATACTAAAAAGGGATATGAAAAATCTATCCTAAAGCGCAATATAAGTCACACTAGAATGGAGGTTTCTCACTAAGGTGATATTAATCACAACTTTTCATGAAGTATGGTCAACATACATTATAAATAAAGATAATGTGAAGTCATGAAATGATTTTTTAATTGTAAATAATAGTTTTATTTTGTAAAGTAGGAAAGAAATAAGATAGGGAAGATCAAGAGTTTGTAATTGTTACTTTGGAATTCAAGAAGCCAAAAGAAATAGTTACAAGCTCAATGATATATGAAAAAGAGAAACCACTTTGAAGGGGCTCTTACATTTTATAATTTGAAGAACCACTTTCTAAGATATTAATAACAAGAAACTGTAAAGGCCATTTTGGTGAAGAGGAAATATTTTCTGATTGTATTTTACTGTGAAGTTCTTCTAGTCAAGTTTTGGTCATTGTGAATGTTGTAAGGTCACATTATTCATTTCATAGATATTTCTTGTGTGAATTTTTTTCTTTGTTAGTAACTTTTCTTCTTTGTCACTTTATATATGAGATGATGAATAGATATATGTCAATAGGTTATCATTGCATATTGTTTCGTGCTTATATTCTTTCATGTATACATAATACTAGTTCTTTTCCCTATG
>JZKD02S1423761.1:841875-856229 GCA_000966675.3 Picea glauca | reverse complement strand
TCCTAGCTAGGACAAGACATATTATATTTGATTTTCTACATTTATCATAGCTCATACCTGCATCATTTTCATTTATTTATTTCATCAACCACTTATAACCACTCATAAAAGTAATGGAAGCTAGGATAAAAGTCATATGGGACTCCTATTAGAAATGGTATGAAGTATAATTGGGACATCATACTAGGTATTATCCCTATCTATTGAAGGGAATCTCACCCAAATTAATATAGTTTTTGGTGCTATAAGGAGGGCATGAAGTTGTATGGATAGAAAAAATCTTCTATCTTCACATGGAGAAAATTTTGATAATACCCATAGTGAAATACAATCTCATATATTTCCTTCTATAATGAATAATCCCAAATTGGAGACTCATTATGAAGACATTTTCCCTAGTCTTGATAGATCAATTGTTGAAATCCATAAACCTCACCCTTGTTGGAATGTATTAATTTGGAAGGTAATTATGTATACTCTTATGTAAAAGCGTTATCACAGATGAATCATGAATCAATATACTATTGTTACCATTAATTATACAAAGAGGTTAAATTACGTTTATCCCACATGTATTTTGTGATGTAATTCATCCATACCTCTTAGTATATAAAAGAGATAAGAGAGACCCGTGCAATAAATTAGAATGAAGGATCACATGGTGACCATGTACATTATAATGATTTGAAGATTGAGTGTGATGTGTGGGATATCAAGTGTAATATTGGATATTTTTGAAGAATAAAGAAGACAATACCATCTCGTGGATGTTTCCCCACAATGGGGTTTTACCATGTATATTTGGTGTACTATTTTTCTATTGTATCTTTCTTATTATGCTAAAACAAATTTGTTATATGGATATGAGGATAATCTAGTAAGGTTATTTTGTTTAATATTGTTTTATATTTATTCATATGTTTCAATGTTCTAACATGATGCCAGAGAAGGTTACTATACTCTACCTCATAGTATCCATTAAGTATTTTCTTTAGATCTAATAATTTTTCTATAAATTGAGATTTTTTTCTCAAAACCCTAACCCTTGTTTTTCATATTTCTCTCATTTATATGCATTTGTTTTTATAAATTTCACCACACCATTGTCTCTGGAATATATCTTTCATCCAATATAGACTATTGCCTCATCAAAATAATCTTCAATTTTCCCAATTTTAAATTAATTTTCCTAGACTCGCCTAGGTCCTTTTAATTTTTGGTAAACCTAAACCATTTTTGGTAAATTTTAAGGTTTGTTATTTACCGAAACTATTTTTTTAACCAGGTTAATTTTCTTTACCGAACCTAATTTTTCTTCCAAATAAAAAATATTTTGATCCAAGAGGCCATTTGATGTAGGAGAGAATTCTTTAAAATCAACAAGTCATAGAAGGTCTTGCCACATTTACTAAAGGAAGTGGGTTCCCTTAATTGAATTTTGTATTTTCTTAAGTTTGTAAATTAAATTCTAGGAGTTAGATTTAGATTGATTAATGTGAAGATCTCTAGAATTGTAGAGTTTTAGAGAGAAATTAGGAATAATGAGTGATCTTAGAGATATATTGATGATTTTATGAATCCAAAACATCCTAGAGATTTGTTGATGGAGGATTTTATAGATCTGAACCAATTTTTGTATCTGAATCCTTTCATTTTAAATATATAATGTTGAGAGCATGAAAGGGGTTGAGATTAGATAGGTTCAGAGAAGAGTAGAGGAGGTGAGTTTGTGTTGAATGGCCTAATATGGCCAAAAGGTTGTATGAAGAACACAGAAATGTAAATATGGCCAGACAGACAATGGGATCCTATGTGAGAATTATAAGAGTTCAGATTATTGTGTGAACAAATTATTATTTCTAGTTTGTTGTGAACATAAATTGTGTGTGGACCAATGAAATTAAGTTTCTTTGTGTTCCAATTTTATTTCCCTATAGTTTGAGAATGTGATATTGATTTAGAAATGCTTTATAAATAACAAATGTGGATTATTTGTGCTTGGAAGAATCTTCCAAAGCAAGATTTTGTAATTTATTTCAGTTGTTGAAGAAGAATTGAGTTTGAGTTCATTTCTGGATTGAGAAAATCAATTTATCCTTGCAAGTATTGAATGTGACTACATCCTAGGGTTAGATTGATTTAATTTGATTGTTGGTCAAAAATTCAATCAATGATCTAAATCAAAATCCTAAGGAATTGGTGAAATTTCTTTGTTTCCTTGACAAGGATTCACGGTCGTTGGATTGGGTAAATGCATTATAACTTTAGGATCGAAAGTAGATCCAAGTTTGACTATTGTATTAGAGTGATCAAGGGAATAATTGGGCCATCGATCTAAAGTGATATCTATGGCATAAATAGAATCTCGCACCATAAGTGGCTCAAAATTTTAATAAAGAAGTGACCCCATGAAGTGGTAATTTAATTACAACCCCAGGGACACATGTTGGCAAATTAGGGTAGCTAGCCCCCCTAACAAGTCGATTTGGTACCATTTTCGACCCCTCAAGGCATTGTAAATAAATACCACTTGTCCAAAAGTGGTAGACCACGATTTTGTGTGAGGAGTAGCTATCGGTATCATATATGGTCGCTTGGGGAAACTATCGCCATATTAATCCTGAACCAATGAATCGAAAGGGGATAAAATTGGTTGAAAGGGAGCTAACTGTATTATAATAATTCTAAAAATCTAGTGAAGGATATTCACACATAATGAAGGGTGTTAAGACATTGATGAGAGTATTGAAACAAATCGAATCATGGAGCTACAAGGAGAGAATTGGAACTCTAGTAAAAGTGGAAATTTGACCAATATTTCACTGGTAGATAACGAGAATTCTAGATTCAATATGGATTTGTAGTCATAGAGGAGATTTAGAACTTGATTTTTCCCCGAGGAATGAGAATATTTGTGAGAAGTCAACACATTGAATTGCAAAAAGAGTTCATCTATACTCTATAACCTGGGATTTGGACCTAGTAGGTTATCACCTTTGGTAGTGAAATACTTTTGTTGGGTGTGGTATTTCATTAGCTAACTAACCATCTGACTCAGTCTCCAATCATAGGTCATACAGACTGCACAGATTGGTGTCTATTTGTGCAATGTCATATTATCTAGGTTTCTTTTATTGTATGACACCATTTTTTGGTAATTTTTAGGTGTGAAGGGGAAATTTGCATTTTTTGGAGGCCAATTAGTTGTTGCAAAGGACAATATGCATTTTTGGAGGTCAATATGCCTATGTGAGGGTTGTATTTTCATCTTTGGGGGGTTGATTTGTCTGGTTCAAGGTTGATTTTCCTATTGAAAGACTAATTTTACTCAAATTATAGGTCTTGAAAGAAAATTTCACTATTTGAGAGGTTGATTTCTTTGTTTGAGGTCATATTTCCATGGATAAGAGGGTTTTTCCTAGTGCTTTCAGTCACTATGCATACAACCATGCATGAATGACCATGATTCCTCTTTCTCATGAACCAGAAAGAGAAATTTTCACTTGGGAGATCTCGTTTCCTATGCTATTTATGACCACCTCACTAATTTATATCACATATATGATTTCTTGAGCGATTTCACTCAGATCCACCTACTACAAAGAAGATCAGAGGAATTTTTCATCTGATCCTAGGATTTTTGTCCATTTTGTCATCTCTGTGTGTATGATTGTTGGCCCTTGACCAATTTTTGAGGAAACACTGGTCGTGTTTGACCATTTTTGGCACTTTGACAAGCTAGTTGAAGATGGAGTGCCTAGGCGAAGTGAAGATCATGAGATCTCACTCACTTTGTGGGATTGTGGAACCAGCAAAGGGTTTTAGGGTTTATGTAATGAGTTAAGGGATGTCAGCCCATGGGTTTACCCATGTCTAGCCCATTTTGTAAAAGTATATATAGGAAGGAAGGTAATGTAGATAGAACAAGTTACTATTTTGGCTATGTGAAATGTGATGTAAGTAGCAGTGTTAGCTATGTGCATAGTATGTTTGGCTTAGTGAAAGAGATTGGAAGTTTCTTTGTGCGATATAGCTATGTAAATTAAGGCTTTGTGTTATTAAGGAGTTGGATTTGTGCATTGACCTAGTTTTGGGAAGGTGGATCTAGTGCACTGTGTGCATATCACCTGTCCACTCTGGATTTAGTCTCTGTCTCTTTTTGCATAGGAGCAAATGAATGTAAGAGGATCCAAGAATAAAGAAGAAGAAGAAGAAGTTGGTGGACGTATCCCCACACTGGGGTGAACCACGTATATCCTTTGTCTTGGTATGCTTTGTGCTATGTTTCTTATGTGATTTATTCTTACTATTCTTATAATGCATATAATGTTGTAGATTAGTGCATAATGATGTTAAACATGAATGGATTTTAGATCTGAGTCAATTCTATGTGCTAATATATTTTAAGGGATTGATCTTGATTATTACTGCATTATTATATACTTCGGGTTTGATCAGGGATGTGACTAAGACTCATGAACTAATGCATATTGTTGGCTAAGTGCTCTGTTAAGTTTTATAATCATAGATTTGTGTCCCAGCTTGGTTTAGACACCTGAGTCTTGCAAACCCCCTACCTCTACCTCAGGTGATACTTCATCTTCTTCGCAGATGTTGTCAAAATGGATGATAGTTAGGGTTTTGTTGGTGTGTTGAACCCTGGGTCTACCCCTGTGCCAAACAATGGTCAGTTATTGACAGAATGACTATTTTTGGACCGTTGGGACCATGCCATAACTAACGGATTTGTATTTATTGAGGCATTCCTTCCCATTGGAGGAATCCATTATGACACTCACTTCTTTAACCCATCGGACACTGCACTGGGACCACTTTTTTCCATCGGTGATTACCAAAGATAAAAAATAATCCATTGTATCACGTTGTGATTTCTAGACCTCACCACCCATTTGATTACCTTGCTTTTCTGTTTTCCTACCCGATCTATTTGATTCAAGTGTGAATGTCAGGTGAACATAGAGCATTACAGAAGTTTGTGGAGGATATTCTTGTGGATCTCATGGCTGAGAAAGTTATGTCTGTAGGAACACAAGCATCGTAGACTAGAGGATTGCAAGCATCCCCTTCGAATGGACATTTCTCTAGCTGAACTGCTGATGAGAAGAGAAGCAAGCACAATGATGATTTGGATAATGAAAAGTAGATCCCATCAGTCTTAGCTAAATACATACTGCCTTTGGCTGGCATGGTGAACAACGATAGTATCCTACATGAATTTGAGTATATGTTGATCACTGCATACCTCCCAAAGGGGATATGTGCAGTTGGACCATAGTTAGGAAACATACCAGCCCTGAAGAACAACGACTTCAACCTTGGAGACCAGAAGAACTTCATAATGCTCGCACTGCATGGGTACTTGATGAAGAGGACTGGGAAGAAGTAACACATAGTCTCCCAGTTGTGGATAAAGGATCTCGCACAATAAAAAATATTGAATGTGATGAAGATCCCTCACTTCAATCAATATTAGGAGGTTAACGCTTCTGTTAAATGCCCCCTATCATGTTACCATGGAGGATATATATGGCTTGATAGACGTGTGACTGTGAATACGACACTGATCCACCTCATCACAGGACTGAATATGCAGGGACCGGACCCTCAGTAGTTATACCCAGGGGAGACTTCAGACTAGTCCCTCACTCAATTGATAAAGGAAGAATATGGTGATGTAGAAAAGGTAAAGCGAGGCTACAAGGTCGCCTCCATCCAGGATCGCGTAGTGAACCTAGATTGTTATCTTATAGATGGTAATCTCATCAGAAAGAACCATCCCACGCAAGTCACATGATTCGTAGTAGACCTAACAGGGATGTACAAGAAGGTATGGAAATGAACTAGGCGAGTTACCTCATTAACAAGCTAGAGAAGGACTATTGCGAAGTGTAGGATCAAGGCTACGAATTACACTCTAGTTGGTTTCTAGTACTAATCGCCTCCTTCACTTGGAAGATGCCGGAAGGAGAGACATTTACATAAGTTGAGCCATAAAAGCCATTGGCAGCGAGGTTCACCACCTTATGGTATATAAATGACATGTCGAAGTGGTGGAAATCGAACGTTGTCTTCCATGCTTATTACCAGCAGCTGAAGGGTGCCATTGAAGAATTTCCATGAATGACCCTGAATACACTGCACCAGTACAGACCACTAGCGAAGTTCCATGCAGACTGGCACTTTATGTACATTACTGTGCATAGGGATGAAATTAAGGAGGAACACCATTCCTACTATAAGTTGACCGACGAAGATATGGTGAATATCACCAAAGAATGGCCAACGAAGTTCCTTGTACTAGTGGAAGAAAAAAAACTTTCCAACCCCGACATCATCGAAAGTCCCTTGGTCACTCGGGTTAAACATTATGGACAAAATAGTGCAAAGAAAAAGAAGAAAAAGGAGGAAGTGTAGAACATAGAAACTGAAGAGGAGGACACCACCTCAAAGGAAAGTAGGCATGATTCACCTGTAAGAGGAAGAGGAGATGAAGTAAACCAATAATAAGGATAGGAAGAAGGAGAAAATAAAGACAAAGGTGAAGTTACACCATAGAAGGATCCCCTTACTGAGGCCGAAACATTGAAAAAAAGGAAGGTTTCCCTGCAGAAACCTTCATCAAGAAAGAAAACCTGAGCCAATAAGCCTCAGTCAAAGAATGTGCTCACAGTGGATAATGTCAATATTATGATCGCAGTTGTGGAGGATGCTTCATAAGATATCTTACAGAGACATGAAGCGAAGCAAGAAACAATGTATGGAAGAATAGAGAAGGTTCTCAAGGACATACATCAAGCCATCTATTGGAGCCGTGCAATACCTACTACACCTTCGTCGTCGAAAATTGTAGAATTGGGGGATGAGCCCACCCAATTACCAAGGTTAGTAGGTGCAAGAGAGGCTCAACTTCATCGAGTCCAAGAAGAAAAGGATAAGGCTAGACAATCCTTGAGGAAAGAGAAGGAGGAGTTCTTAGAGTAACCTCAAGTTGTGCAGAAGGAGAAATAGGAAATTAGGGCGATGTTCGAGGAGGACAAAGCACTCATGAAAAAATAAAAAGATGAGTTTCTCCCAAAGAAGACTATCGTTAAATAAGAAGTGACTAAAGAAATTCTCTTTGTGTCATGCTTGGCATAGAAGGAACAATATTCAGTTGAGATAAAAGTAGGGAATATCGCCAAAGCCATTTAGCATTTTCGAGCAAGAGTAACAGAGTTAGAGCTTCAATCAGTGTCGAGCACTCCGCAATAAGTGAGCGATTAAAGGGAAGAAATCACCAAGAGTGTAGTTCAAAGGATCAAGGCACTTTCCTCAGAGTATAAGAAACTGAGTGACTGAAGTGTGTAGGCCTATGAGAGCCTTGCAGAATATCCAAAGATGAGGAAGCTGGAAGAACAACTCCAAGAGGCGAAAAAGCAGGCACTGCTAGTTCAAGAACAGATGAAGATGCTTACTGTAGTTCAAAAATGAAGAGATCATAAGAACAATGTGCATTCCAACAATAGGTTACTTCCATCCAAAGCATAGTTATCGAGGTTATAGAGAGACTATAGCTGGTGCAGGATGAAGCCTGCATGATTTTTGAAGAGATTGAGGGACAAGGCTCGCAGCTGGACCAGATGGTCATGAAAGTGGAACAACGCCTGGAAGGGCCTGTTATAGAGAAAGTGCTTTAGGAGTTCGTCGAGCAAGAAGCTCTAGAAAAGTAGAAATTCAAGGAATATTGAGCTAATATCGAGCCCATTGAAGCATCATTTCCCATATATAGGTGAATCGGGATGACTCACAGGTGAGTGTTGGGGGCTTGTTGGCCCTTGACCAAGTTTTGAGGAAGCATTGGTCGTGTTTGACCACTTTTGGGACTTCGACAAACTGGTCAAAGATGGAGTGCTCAGGCGAAGTGGAGATAATGGGATATCACCCACTTTGTAGTATTTTGGACCCAGTAAAGGGTTTTAGGGTTTATGTAATGGGTTAAGGGATGTCATCCCATGGGTTTAGCCATGTCTAGGCCCTTTTGTAAAAGTATATATGGGAAGGAATGTAATGTAGAGAGAACAAGTTATTGTTTTATCTATGTGAAAAGCAATGTAAGTAGTAGTCTTAGATATGTGCACAATATGTTTGGCTTAGTGCAAGAGATTGGAAGTTTCTTTGTGCGATTTGGCTGTGTAAAGTAAGGCTTTGTGCTATTAAGGAGTTGGCTCTATGCCTTGACCTAGTTTTGGGAATGTGGACATAGTGCACTGTGCACAGATCACCTATCCACTGCTGAGTTAGGCTATGTGGCTTTGTGCATAGTAGAAAATGAATGTAAGAGGATAGAATACTAATAAAGAAGAAGAATAAGTTGGTGGACATAGCCCCACACTAGGGTGAACCACATATATCATGTGTCTTGATATGCTTTGTGTGATGTTGCTTATGTGACTTATGCTTAGTGTTGTTATAATGCATTTAATGTTGCATCTTAGTGCTTAATGATGTTAAATATGAATGAATGATATATCTGAGTCAATGTTATGTGCTAAGAGACTTTAAAGGCTTGATCTTGATTATTATTACACTGTTTTGTACTTAGGGTTTGATCTGCGATGTGACTAAGACTCATGAACTAATGCATATTGTTGGCTAAGTCCTCTGTTAAGTGTTATAATCATAGATCTGTGTCCCATATTGGTTTTAGACAACTGAGTTCTACAACCCCCACTACCTCTACCTCGGGTGAGACTTCATATGCTTCGCCGATGTTTCCTAAAGGGTTGGAAGTTAGGGTTTTGTTGGTGCGTTGTTGAGGCATTGAAACTTGGGTTTGCCCTTGTGCCAACAATGACCATGGATTGGCTTCCTCACACACTTTATATCCTCGATTTCAACCAGGTTCTCTCTCTTTGCTCGTATCTAGGGTAATTTCTTCTAGCTTTCATCATAGGTAAGAACATTTCATTTTGTCATCTATTATTAGTTTCTTGTCTTTCTACATTAATTTATTATTTCTTTTTTTTTCTCATCATTTGTGCAGTGGTTGTATCTTGTTCCTTATTTTTTATCACTAACCTACCTGTGTGGAAGATATTTTTGAAAATTTTTAGGGGCATGTATCTCTATTAATTTCTCATGGTAACATCAATAAACCATCCGATTCTTAAGGCTTAGTTACTTATGGATCGATTTTTGAAGTGTTATGTTTTTTTATTTTGATCATATTTTTCTCTTTATATGTTTTTTTCTGACTCTTTGTGTAAAATAAATTTCATTTTTTATGGGATTATCATGCTCATTATATGATTTACTCTTATAACTTCTTGTGTTTAGAAAGGATATCCCATTTATTTAACTTTCTCCACATGGGTTTTTTGTGAGGAGTTTTGGGATAGCCAGGTTCCATTGATTATTCATATCTTTATTTTCTAAGCATATTGCTATTGTCATTCAATATTGTTTCTTGATAGTTACAAGTGTCTCATTATTGCACTTTATTGAGGATCCTATTTTAGTTGTAATGGCTTGCTTCATTGTTGATCTCTTTAGCTTATCCTTGACACTAGCAAATTTTGAAACTATTTTCCACTTTATCTAGGATGTTTGAAGTTGTAATCAATAGTAATGTAATGTAATTCCATTTCATATCACCATATTCCACTAATAATGTAATGCATGAAGTTCCATCTACTATAAAGTTATGACAATTATTTATGGGGCTCATTTTTTTATGGATAAACCATTGGTCTCTTGTATTCACAATGTAATAATCAATAGAGTTATCTGGTTGTGAATAATTCCTTCTAGATACATTTTGATGTATAGATCTAGGGTTCTTTTATTCATAATATGGTTTATTGCAGTATTATTGCACCTATCATATTGGTTGGGACAATTGTTTGTTTTCTGCATGTTCTGTTAAATTGGACATCTAATTTTTATGTACATCGTTGTGGTTTTCTGCAAGAGTTCCTTCATCTATTAGTTGAGTTATGGTTGTGATGAGTGGTTGCTAGCTACATGTTCTGTTGTATTAGTAATCTTAGTTTTTGTACATTATCATGGTATTTTTCAAGAGTTATTTTAGTTATTAGTTGAGTTATGATTATGATGGATATTTTCTAGCCACATGTTCTATTGTAATTTTCATTTGAGGTTCATGTACACTATTGTGGTGTTCTACAAGAGTTCATCATACAAATTTGTTCAAGTGTAATTTCATGATTCAATGAGAAACAATTGTTATCTTCATCATATCCATGAGGCAGAGTGTGATATTATCCACATCTTATAAAACATTTTGGAAGTTTTCATCAAGGGCGACTGTTGATGTAATTCCATATTCCTCCATAAGTGTTCCTTCTTTGTAGTCTTCATTAAAGGAGGGTGTTGGAATGTGTTACTCTTGAAGTTATTCTCTTTCTTATTATTGCAGGGAATGTTCGAAAGTATTGCAATGCCATCTTCCTCCATAATTGTTTCTTCTCCCTAGTAATCATTAAGGGGGAGTGTTGGAGTATGTAATGATGACTTGTGTGGTATTGTTGGAATGCATTACTTTGTAAGGTAATAATGTCTACTCTTATGTAAAAAAATTATCCAAAATTCAACATGAAGTAATATACTCTTGTTATCATTAATTATATAAAGTGGTGAAATTACATTTATCCCACATGAATTTTTGGATGTAATACCTCCATACCTCTTGGTATATAATAGAGGTAGGAGAGACCCATGAGTTACATTGAAATGAAGGATCACATAGTGACCATAAACATTGAAATGATGTGAATATGGATTTTTTACGAGGAAAATCTCTCTATGGCTAGGGGTAAACCACAACATATAGAAATGACTACAAGAATCAACATTAAACTTAGATAATCTATATAAGAAAATATGCTAACAAGACATGATAAAGATCCTACCTCGTCCAGATGTTTGATGAAGTCGACCATTGAGCACTTGACTCAAAAAAATACATCTGCAACTTGTCCTCAACAACCAAGAAACACAAGCATATGGTGATAATATATAAGGTTAGCACATTCAATAGAATAATCCATCAACATTCATAAAAGATATTCCCATGGAATAACAATTCAAATATTTGCAAGATATTAATTGGATGAGAAAAGAGTATTTCTATTAAAATGTAATCAACATAAGTGAATGAATTACGAACTTCCATGTTGGCATGGTTCGAAACTAAGAAACTAATTCCCTTCCAACTCAGCCACCACCACTTCAATCCTCCACCAAAGGCAAGCTCATATAAGAGATAAAATGAGGTTCTCAATCAAGTAGGGAAGAGATTGGGGGATAAAAAATGTGTTTAAACTTCAAAGGAAAAAGGGATGTTGGCTCAATAAGAAGTGAATAATTTCTCCAAAGTAACTTTGCTCTCAAATTTGAATTGTTCTCCTCTTTTCCATAGTTTGGATATGGCCCATTTATAGCCTTCAAGTGGAACTGAAGAGTCGATTCAAAATGTTTCTAGTATATGGAAGGTCAAGGATCATGGATCGCATGACGTGACATGGAAACCTTACACTATTTTTTAATTTTGGGCACAAAACCCGATGTACGTGGGATGTAGTGGTGAAATGTGTGTATACACATGATGTATATTAGTTATGGAGCATACATGTGGAAAAATATTGATTTTATCTTTGGGATTTTCAAAAAGGGACTTCATGTCTACATAGGGAAATGGAAAACGAGCTTCTAAGAAAATTTGCATAAGGTGAGTCAAATCTTGCTATAACAGATGCCCCCTAATGTGTGAGGTCACTATGTGTGGACACAAATCTATGATTATTATACTTAATAGATCACTTAACACTATTAGTTCATCATTATTTACCCACTATCTACTTCATAGATAAAATAGAGCATTGCACCATTCACCCCAATCTAAAGTGATTAAGCACTTAACATAAATAAATAGATCAGATATAGTAAGTTCAAGCACCAAGCACGTCCATTTATGTTAGGTATAACATCTAGATTCATCATAAGCACCAAGTATCAATAACTCTATCTATCTATATTTATCCAACACTTAGAAAATAACCCATAAATACATCAGAACATTGCATAGATCATAATAACATAGTATTTAGATGGTTCACCTCCACCTTGGAGCTACATTCACCAAATATTATTCTTTATTACCTTCTTCAATGGGCTACATGCATAGAGCCTAAAAAAACCTACTTTGCATAGGACAGAAGATCTACGCAGCTTGCTAGATCCTTCTTCCTTGTGTTCCAGCACAAAGCCTTCCACAATATTGCTACAATGACTTGCACTTAGCTCTGGAAGTCTCACATAGTATGGACAAATCCTTACAATCCTTGATCACACAGATCCAATATCTTATCACTTACCCAACTTGCACACACACACTACTTCTTACATTGCCTATCCTTCTATTTATACATACAAAATAGGCCTAATCATGGGTAAAACCCATGGGCTGACATCCCATACCCATTACATATTCCTAAATCCAAAAAAGAACCCAAAAAGGGGTCGATATCCCATGGTCTCTACTTCATCTTGCGCTCCTCCTTCGATAGACTATCGAAGCTCGAAAATAGTTCAAACTTGACCAGATCCTTCAAAACTTGGTCAAGGGACAACAGGCTCCCAACACTCACTTGTGACTCATCCTGAGTCACTCTGATGTAGGAAGTTCTTCTTCGAATGCTTTGATCTTGGCACGAACTGATTCGACTTGATGTTGTGCTACATGTAGAAATTTCAATACAAATTAAGTATTTCCTACGATTCTCCTGATCTAACAATTATATGCCATTGTTAAATACATAATCGCTTCTACTATTATTCTTGCAGAAAAATTAAACCATGATCACAAAATGAAATATCAAGAACACATAACACAGAAGTTTTACCGGGAAAGTGTAAAGCTAAAAACCCCACTATCATATATTATGTATATCATGGATCATAAAACAATCTCATACAAAACTCTAATCCAAGAGCTCTCGGTGCAATACAATAGTCTCACACCGTCATACACAAATCAACAAATATATGTGCCAATTCTCTGTGTCCAGACAACTTGCCTCCTCTGCCCAATCCATGCAATTAGAATTCTCACAAATTGAATCCAAATTTCCCAGTTTGCACATGCTCATAAGCATATCCACTGCATGTGTGATTGAATGAGTGCACTTCACTCAAATCACAACTGATAGACAAACTGTCCATTTCACCTGTTATCTCGACTGGGTCTCCATTAGATCTGACATGCATGTAGTTAACTGTGGTGAATCTTCAGTTGCATGTGAGTTCATTGATTTAATGAACTCTCACTAGTGAAAGTTTAGTTACAACTAGTACATCTGAGATTAACTCACTTAACTACACTTATAATTTTGTTACAATTCCAACTCACTCAGTTATAAATGAGATGATAGATTAATATTTATTGTCCAATTTATTTAGGGGAAAAGTAAATTAGACAGATGTTTCTTGTTGACTTTTCAACATTCCCTCTCAATAAGAAAGGGATTATCATTCACCCCAATCATGTCTCTATGATATTCAAATTTTCTCCTAGTGAGCACCTTCGTCAGAATGTCTGTATCTTGATCTTCCATAGGAATGTATTGAAGAAACATGATATTCTGCTGCATACAATCTCTGAGATGATGATAGAAGATATCTATATGCTTAGATATTTCATGAAACACATGATTAATTAAGAGTTTGATGCAACTTTGATTATCACAATAAATCACTATTGGATCTAAATGAGAACCAAAAAAACCAACCAAGATCTTCCTCATCCAGATAGCCTCACATGCAACTTGACTTGCTGCCATGTATTCCGCTTCTGATGAACTAAGTGCCACAGATCTTTGTTTCCTGTTGTACCAAGAAACAATTGTAGATCTGATATGAAAGATACCCCTTGATATGCTCTTTCTGTCTGTTGGGCTGCCCACCTAATATGCATCTGTGAAGCCATGGAACTTCACCTCATCCATCTATCTGTACCATAATCCATACTCATATGTGCCCTTCAGATATCTCAGGACATGCTTACCCACCTTCCAAAAGAGTTTGGTAGGCTTAACAATCGCTTGACTTAGCTGGTTAACCGCATAGAAAATGTTCGGTCTCATGTTCACTAAATACATTAGTGAACCCACTAACTGTCGATAAAAAGTAGCATCCACTACCTCTCCAGAAGTAACATCCTCTTTCCTCCAGTTTCTTGGAAGAGGAGTCTCCATGGGTTTGCAACCTTCCATGTGAAACTTACCTAGTATCTCCCTTGCATACTTTCCTTGAGACACAAAAAGTTCACCATCTCC
>JZKD02S1423761.1:820446-834619 GCA_000966675.3 Picea glauca | reverse complement strand
TTGTGCAAGTTTTGTGTTGAAGTTTGCAAGGATGGCAGAAGCTTCAAGCATGGGTAGTTCTCATACATTTTCATTATCTCAATTCTTTAACAAAGAAGAGATTCTAACTTTGAGATATTTGATGAAAAATATGTGTGAAGACAACGATGTGCGTATTGTTCTTGAATAACAGTTGATGATTATGAAGCAGGAGAAAGACCAGCTTTTGCAAAGGTTGCATGAGATGGAGATTCAACTCCATGAGGCAAAGGAAACCCTTACCAAGTACATGCATGAACATAAGGTATGCAGTGTTAGTTTATCTTCTAATTCCTATAAAGATGAATGTTATGGTGGTTTTGAAAGTCACACAAGAGGAATAGGGTCCAAGTTGTTGTTAAAAATGGGCTATGAAGGTAAAGGTTTGGGTAAGTATGCACAAGGCATTGTTGAGCCTATTGTTGTTGAAGAAAGACCCAAGTTTTGTGGTCTTGGATATGAACAATGGGATGGAGAAAATCCCAAAGTCGAGGAGACAAGGGGAAAAGTTCCAAGCATAAACTTTGTTTCAAGTTCACCTCCTCAGGAAGGCTTTAAAGGTGAAATTTCAAGAACTTTTATTGAAAGTTCGATCCCTTCAACATGCAAGGTTTGTGTTCAAGATGAATGCAAATGTAATTGTGACAGTGATGAGGACAAGGACACTGTTGATGGTCTTCAAAGGAAAGCTTGTAACTCTTCAGTTTCACCTCCTCACAGAGGCGATAAAGGTGAATGTTCAAGGTATAATTCTGCTTTTCATTCAGTTGCATTTAATTATGTTAAGAATGATAAATTTGGAAGAAAGAATCCTTCTACATATTGTGGTTTGTATAACCATCATGTTTCAAAGTGTTGGAAAAGGTTGGCCACTTTCAGGAAACTTTTTAAGCAAAGGGAGCGTGAAAAGAGGATGCAAAAGGTTTGCACTCATTGTGAGAAGCGGGGTCATCTTGTTGACCAATGTTGGACGTTGCATCCAACTATTCGTCCACAGCCTCAGAAGCAGTTGGATAAGAAGATTGGAAAGAATGGAATTGGAGATTCCATCATTGATGTGAGTCAATATGATTCACAAGAGGACGATGTTCTACAGAAAAAGTCACCGTTCAGTTGGTTTGGTAAGAAATGGTTGGATTTCTTAAGCAAGTAACACTTGCGTTTTTCTGTTGTAAATGCACTTTTCAGTGTTATGTGTGCATTTACGGGAAGCATGATAAGTTGAAGCCATTTATATTTTTCGTATTCAACTCTTAAGTACCCATATGTTTGGGGGTTGTACTTATGTCTGTACTGGAAGGAGAGTTGAAGAGTCATGAACATGCATTTGTTTTTATGTATGTGTAAGAAGTGAACCCGGTGATGGTTCATCATGAGTAATTCATGATTGTTACATGATTATGTATCATGTTTGTTGACTTGTCAGTTTGGGAAGATTGATGTTTCGAATGAGTCTTGACTGGTGTTGAGGATTTTCTGTCGACTATGTTGTGTCGATCGTGTTGTTCGACTTGTGTTTAGTCGATGGTGTTTATTGACTTGAAAGTTGATTTTGAAAACGCCATATGCTTTGATAAATTATGAGATGCAACAGTTTGTTTGAAGAACAAAAATATTTGGTTGGCATCATTTTTCAGTCTTGTCTAATTTGTTTTCAAGATTGATGATTTTCTTGGCTTGTGACAAGATGTCGCAGGAAGGTTTTTGCATCCATTGGAGAACTGATTTTGTTGACGCCGAAGAGTTTGAAAGAGGGACTTGATTCTCAGTGGGAAGGTTGGCATTCTTCCAAGCATAGAGAGAGAAGTGGGTCAACAACAACCAGAGAGCAGTGGTTGAAGGACATAGCTAGTTGCAGTGCACGACATGTCAGAGTATTCAGGTGATTGTCGAAAAGATTTTGATATAACTTGAAAGCAGATAGATAAGATTTTGTGGGTCCAAAATCTTTTCAGTGGGAAGGTGTGATAAAAATCTGGACCAGGGGGTAAAAATTTGCTCAATTTTAAAAGTTCTCGGAATGCGACGAAAACAGTGCCATTGCGTCCGTCTCGTCTTCCTGATTCTAGCGGTATATTTACTTTCTCAAACGGAGTCCGTATGGAGGAGATATCGCGATCTATCCTGCAAGACAAATAGGTAAAAATTTGGGATGTTGACTATACCTATCCATAAATTCCGTACGGCCACATGTCAGGGCCATACCATCATGATGACGTGGTAGTTTGATGACATGGCACATATCGGTTGGTTGTTCGTTGGAGAATACAGTGTTGACACATATCTTGTTGGCAACGAATGATACAAGGGCACGTGGCCCAATGCTTGGGAGCCATGTGTCCCTCATTGGTTGGCTTATAATGTCTATGAAAACTTAATGGAGGCCACGGGGTTAGACCCTCGGACCTCCCTACAACATATAACTTTACAAATTCCGCTAACCATGATGCCAACCCATATTCCTTGTTTCATATTCCAATGCATTTGTATTTGAATTAATGTATTGTGTTGATTGGAAAAGGGGGAGGGTCGGGGCATAGCCCGGACCCGTGGACACATTGTTTAACATATGACCCATATGTTATGACCATTGGCGCGCATGTGTATTACATTTGTAATACAATACATTGCATCTTATATAATGTGTTAATACAATTCGCACAGGGTTTTGTAACATTATAACCTATGGTTATATTATATGTCATTTACCATATTACCATGTGTATATGCATGGTTGTACTTTGTGCGGGAGTTACAAATGGTTTGCACAGTTCAACGGATTAACTCCTTTTTCGCCCATATTTTGGTCGCATGGGCCATATGACCGAATGTCGAGGCGGTTGGGGGCTGGAGGCGCCCTAACCATCCTACAGTTTGCACAGTTATTCAGTTTTTCATGGTGCTGGGTTTAAATGCACATTTTGGAGCGTGTTCTGGGTTAATGCACTCAGAGGTGCGTTCTGTAGAACCAATTCCAACAAAGTAGAAGGAGGATCATGGAGGAGGTCTAACTTTCTCAGTTTTTGGCCGATTGAGGTGTCGTAAAAGCCCAGCCAGGGGTTTTTGGATGTGATGGATCCATTGGTGTTGTTTTCAAGGCCATTTGAGGACTTCTTCTGCAATTGTTTCACCATTGAAGTTCCAGGAAGCTCCAGGGAGCTTGAAACCCTATTTGATGGAGGACATGGTTTTGTGAGCCTATGTTTGTTTTCTGTGAATGAATAATTATTTTTGGATAATTAATATGCTCTGAACACATTGGGATAGGTTTCAGAGGCTGTTAAGGAATTTTACAGGAGTTTTTACCAAAGAGAAGATCAGGGAAGCTTATGGCCACATGTAGAAGAGGTCATGCCCAGATGAGCTATGATCCGTTTTCAGAGTTCTATTAGTCGTTTTTGGGGTTTTTATGTATTCTGATCTCAATGGTATAGTTTGTTTTTCCATTGGAGTTGAGAAAAATATTGTAAAAGAACTTTTGACTAATTAATTCCAGAGAGCCAAGTCCATTATGGAGGCTCAAGGAGATGTAGCTCGGAGGGGGGTGAACTCCTTTATCATGTTGTGATTGTTGTGAGTTTGATGGTTTATTTGCTGCAAGTTGTGTTGCTGTGTATTTGTTTTAAAGTACATATTTAACCATCTAAAAGAACATTTTCTCACACATAAGTATTTACAAGGAGATACATGAACTTAACACATAAGTTTATTTTGCATATTTTTACACATGAAGCAAGGTCCTGTAAAGTTTATTTTAATGAAGTAGGGGTGCTTGCATAGCATAACAAGTCAGCCTTCTATTTTCAGATCATTCGCTTCTTTCTTCTCTACTATATCCAACGAAGCATCATTCAAGCATTTTATGATGACATTGAAATCATCAGAGGTGAGGACGGTATTCATATTAGTTATAGGGGATTTTGATCTCTTCTGGGAGGAAGGTTTTGGGGGGGAAACCTTCCTTTTCTTAGAGGGGTCCTCCTCATCTCTGAGTGGTGTTACTTCTCCTTTCCTTTGTTCATCTTATGTGCCATTTATCTCTTTGCCATCACCTCCTTGCTCTGGTGACATGGAAGCAGTCTTCACTGAGGCACTACTTAAATCTTGTACTTCATTAGTCTTCTTTGTTTTCCTAGGTCCAGGTGTATCCTATGTAGCTTATGGGTTGTCGATGTTAGATATCTCTACAGGGTCTACTGGAATAAGGAGGTCAATGGACCATTTCTTAGTAATCTCCTCTAAGTCCTCCTCCGTTAGCTTATAGTAAGATTGAAGTTGTTTCTTTTTCTTGTCGGCTCGCGTTGTGATATAAATGAAATGTCAATCAGTGTTGACTTCATAAAAGGCCTGAATATGTGTATAGTGTTTGGTGTCATGCGAGGCTCAGACTATATGGATATCTTCACTTGATTATAATATGTATGGAACACAAGATTTGACTACCATTTCTTATTCATGTCACTTGAGTACCACAATGCACTGAACTTCATGACCATTGGTTTGAAAGGCTCAATGTTCAAGAAGGTTGCACCTTACAACATCTCCCAGGTAATGAAAGTGATCAAGATCAAGAGACAGCTGAAATGGAATTCATATCCTTGATCTTGCACTTCTCTGCAGTCAAGTTACAACTAGTTCACTAGGTACTTCACCCAATTCATTTGTAGGCCCTTCATGCACTTACCTGTGAGGTCAACTACAAAACCAGTCACTTGGGTGGGTCAGTTCTTGCGTACTAGCTTCCCTGCAATCATATGACAGGAGAGGTGCACTGTGCCATTCTGAGTAGAGGCTACCTTGTAGCCTCGTGTTCCTTTATCGACATCGCCATAGGTTTCCTTGATTCTTTGTGCGAGAGCGTGGTCCATGACTTTTCCCAAATAGAAATCCTGTGGGTCGGGTCCTTGCATACTCAAACCCATGACCCGATTGATCAAGGTCGGATAAATTGTGATACGGTGGTTTAGCGATAAGTATACACCATGGTAACAAGACAAAAATAGGTTGACACATGAATTCACCTCTTGGTGTCTTCTAAAGTGGGGAATTTTTATGACGTTGAGTAGGGTGGAATACACGAGGTTATGGGTCCATGCTTGGGGAATTACCTTTGAGTTTTTCCCTTTTGTTCTAGTCATATACTTATGTGGGGCTAACATGTTGTAGACTTTGCGATCTCCAAGGTTGAAGTCGCTAAACTTCAACGATGCGATCTTATCCCTATCTACTCACACTATGACTATCCCCTTTGGGAGCTATGCAGTGACCATGGATTACTCAAAATCTCTAGGTACATTTTCACAGTTTACAACACTGCTCAAAGGTGGTATATAGGTGGCTAAGATAGTTGTGATCAGTTTAGCATTCGCTAAGTCATCCTTGTGGTTAGTTCAATTCTCATTGGACGACCAGGATGGTCCTACTCCATGAGAAGTGGATGAAGAGGTTGGAAGTCCTCTCGTGGATGATGCTTGTATACTTGTATACAACGACATGACTCTTTCAGTCATGAGTTCTATCAAAAATTCCTCAACAATTTTTTCTGCAGTGCTCTACTCATCTGACATACACACTCAGGGTTAACAATATTAGGTTCGAGGGGTAGCATAAACACAGTAACAAGATAGAGAGAAGAAGCACGATGATCACTCTATAAACTCAACTTAGTCTGTGGGTAGAAATTCTCAATTGGAAAAATTATTTTTGGTGCATGGCGCGGTGGGATAAATAGGTAACTTGACAATGGGTCACTTGCAATGGGTATGAGGCCTTCATTAACTCAGTTCTTTCTATCATGGCATGGTCCCAATGGTCGGATGGCGAGATGCCTGGCTATAAATGGATTTCAATCCATTTAGAGCATTGATCTAACAATTATAATGTCCTGAACAACTATATTTCTTCACCATGGCGAAGTGCCATGTGTCATTGTCCTGATATCCTGGAGAAGCTCCAATTTTGCAAATTTTCCTTCTATGAGGTTCCCTCTGGAGCCTTCTACAACTTATCAATCTTGTCTCTCTTCTTACTAATCTTTCTATCCTTGTTTCTAGTGATATTGTCTCGGTATTCCTTTTTCCATTTTGATTTTTGTCTTCTTTTGACCTAGTCACTTCACTCTATTGAAATTATTCTCTAGGGCTCCTAGATAATACTTCTTCTTTGTATGGGATGGGTACTTCAATATTATGTGGATCCTATAGTGTTCTTGCAACTTCAGCATCCAAGTCTCTAGTGTTAAATAGCTTCGATTTGTTATGATATTCTTCGATCAAGTGTGCGATCCTTCTAGTCATGAAATCTTTTAATTATTGCTTCTTCTGCTCCAAAACTTCTTCTTCTTCCTTTCATCTGGATCAACTTCTATCAATCCAAGGTTTTCCTAATAACATGGTAAATGGGGCTTTGTCCTCGTTAAATTTAATAATCTCAAAATCTTCTTCTGTCGAAGTTCCATTCGCAATCATAGGTATCTATGTGATCCTTCCACATAGGTTTATCATCTTTCCTTTGAATAACCCTATTCCTCCTAATGAAGGAATCATAATAGACTTTCCTCATAATATTCACCTGTGTTTCCTCATGCAGAACATAGTCAATGTTGAATTCTCCTATTCTTACTTCAAGGCATTCTTTTTCTTTGAAGATCTCTGATAACCTGACATGTTGGTGGTCATTTAGGGTTTCTCTTATTTGTAGCAATACTTTATGTGATTCTTTCTAGGATTCTTCTATTTCTAGATCTACCTTAGGGTTTTCTATATTAAGATTCATTCCTTCCATCTTAGTAATCATTCTATGGAAATCCAACACTTCATGGTCCATAGATTTACAACAAAGACAACTAGGTCTTTTCCCAAGGCATTCCTTAGCAAGATGTCCCGGTCTTCTACAATTGTAACAAAGATTTAAGCCTCTCTTTCTCTTAAATGATCCCCATCCTTTCTTGTACTGCGTACTAGGATCATGGTATCTAACCTACAAAAAAAATCTTTCTAGGATCCTGCATATACTTATTAGTCCAAACATTCTTTCTATGCATAGGTATACCATATTTTTCACTATTCATATCAAATATTCTTTCAGCTATTAATACCCTAGTTTTCAAGCTAGGATAGAATCTATAAAACATACCTAGATTCATACTTTTGAAACAAACATTTCCACTAATCTTACTTCTACAAAGCACAAAGCATTCAGATCTATAACTTTTCACTATTCTTACTTGTATCAAAGAACAAAGCTTACATATCCTACCTCTTTTCTTCAGATTTGACATTTTTTCTTGGTACAGAGCTCCTCGGGTCAAGTAGAATTCTGCGTACTAAGAAAATATATCTACTCACAAATATTTCACAATCTCAGGTCGAATCTTTGCATAAATCTTCTTCTTTCTCAGTTCCTAGCAATCACAGTTTCAGGTCCAATACTACGAACTTCAACAATAGATCTATGCACAAAAATTCTCTTCAGTTCCTAGCAATCATAGTTTCAGGTTCCAACAATAGAACCATTTGTTGGAACAGGGGAAAACCTAGGGTTCAGTGCTACAACAATGCACCAACAAAACCCTAACTACCATCCCTTTCGGCAACACCTGTGGAGCAGATGAAGTCTCACCCAAGGTAGAGGAAGGGGTGGTTGCAGGATTCAAGTGTCCGTAACCTTATTTGGGACACAAATATATGATTATAATACTTAATATATCACTTAACACTATTAGTTCATCATTATTTACCCACCATCTACTTCATAGATAAAACACAACATCACAACATTCACCCCAATCTAAAGTGATTAAGCACTTAGCATAAATATATAGATCATATCTAGTAACTTCAAGCACTAAGCACCTCCATCTATGTTAGTTCTAACATCCAGATTCATCATAAGCACCAAGCATCAACAACTCTATCTATCTATCTTTATCCAACACTTAGCAAATAACACATAAATAAATCAAAACACTACACAAATCATAATAACATAGTATTTACGTGCTTCACCCCCACCCTTGGGCTACATCCACCAACTCTTCTTCTTTATTATCTTATTCAATGGGTTACATGCATAGAGCCTCAAAAACCCTACTCTGCATATGATAGAAGATCTATGCAGCTCGCTAGATCCTTCTTCCTTGCGTTCCAGCACAAAGTCTTCCACAGTCTTTCTAAAATGACTTGCACTTAGCTCTGCAAGTCTCACATAGTATGAATGAAGCCTTAAAATCCTTAATCACACAGATCCAATCTCTTAGCACTTACCCAAATTGCACACACACACTACTTGTTACATTGCCTATCCTTCTATTTATACATACAAAATAGGCCTAGTCATGCGTAAAACCCACAGGTTGACATTTCATACCCATCACATATTCCCAAATCCCAAAAAGGAACTAGAAATGGGCCAAGATCCTGCTATCTCTTCTTCATCTTGCGCTCCTTATTCGACAAGCTATCGAAGTCCAAAAATAGGTCAAACTTGACTAGATCCTTCAAAACTTGGTCAAGGGACAATAGTCTCCCATGGTCACTGAAGTAACATAGGTACTAGTCCAATGAGAGATAGAAATAGCTCATGAAAGTTGTGACTGTGAACTAATGTCTTCAAGTCTTCTACACATTCCACCAAACGTGCAAGTCTACATCCTATGAATAAAGGAGTTGAGTTTGAACAGAATGAGACTCTGTTTGATTACCAATCATTAAGGTATATCGTTACCAAATGTGAGACAACCTATTGATAATAAAAGTAGGTATCAAGTTATCGAGTACATTCTTACAAGTGTGAATAAAGGTGTTGGGGTTGAATAATCAAAGAATCCATTGATCAAGAGACATTGATGTATTCCCAACTGTCAATTCCAGGAAAATCTTCCACTAATGACTGCAAGCCTCCAGGTACTCATAGGACTCTAGGTCTTGTTTCCAGAGTAGATGGGATAAATTTGATGGATATACATCCAATGAAAAGAGAGAATTGAGGCATCTCTCATCATTCAATGCAAGTTACAAAGCAGGATCTTGATGATTTGGAGGAAATCAGATGAAGATCATGTTCATGAACCAATGACCCTGTGCGTCTTTCGCATGTACCACATGAAAGTGAGACAGGGAAAAGACCCTATGAATAGAAGCCAATAAGGAAAACTACCAAAAAAGGCGAGGAAAGCACCAATAAGACTAATGTCATCGAAGACACTACACGAATCCCAATGTGTGAATATATTTATTGTCGTCTAACACAAGGGAAAACCCCTAATCAACTACCAATGATGAAATGTCGACTGTTGGGTTCAAGGTTACCTACCAATGATGAATATAGTACTAGGGTGCACAATAGGACTAGAAATTCATTCAACTCTAAGATACATTGAGGGTATGTCCGACATGCGAAGTCAAGAGTTTCGAGGAATGGTCAACATAGGTTGATAGACATCCTTTGAACAAGAGCATGAGACATATGGACAAATTTGGAAACATAGCCTCAATGATGAAACTTTGAGATACAAGAGGCATCAATAAAAATATCCATAGGGACTGGAGGAGTAACCAGTTGGGGGAGTAAAATCTCAGTAATGATCTTAGCTTCCTAAGGTCAAGATAAACCAAAAATTTTGATGACAACTGGACTAAAAAAATTGTTCTGTTTTCAAAGGAGACACTATTGCTACTATATAATATAATATTCTTTTCCCGCCCATCTTTTTTGTTTTTTCATAGTCAAATAGATTCTATGATACATAGGAGGAAATGAGTGGCGTAAGTAAGCAACTAGTTCCAGTAGTAGAACATACCTAGGCTCAATGCAAGGAGGTGCATGCAGGAGATGGAAACTTAGGGGAATTTTTCCTCCTAGGTATAGGGTATCAAGATATAAAGGATATAAACAAGGATCTTCATGGATAACGATACAAACTGCTGAGGTGAAAGGATTATAATGCAAAATAAATAGATGACAATAGGCTTAATACTGCAAGCAAGAGAATGAGATAAAATTACAACTTAACACCAAAAAATATCCTTTTTCGTAATCTTAGTCTACTTGGCTTGAAAAAGGGGTAAACTTACACCAAATAGACGTCCTTTCAAATCCAATTTATGAGTGTGAAAGAGACAAGTTCAATTGACAATATTTTCTCTTTCTAAGAGAGTCGAAAAATATCTTAAATCAGACTTGTTGGGTGTCCTCTAGGTATAGGTCATCATGTTTATGAGTAAAACATGACATTCAAACATAAAGTCAGGTATTATCTATAAGGTACTCCTGATCCTATGGAAACAAATATCTACATGGGTACCAAATGAAGCACAAGATCTAACTAGGGTACCCATGTTTGGTAAGTCTCTACCATTCGATAACGACACTTCTAGTTGCAGATAGAAGGTTTTGTGTTGCTATTAAATGGGTTCATACCTAAGGAATATGAGTTATAGTCATAAGATGATGCAAGTGTGCATGATGTATTGGTTACCTATCCTATGTGTTGGGTGACAAAAATACCTATCGAAAGTTATGAACGGGCAACATGGCGTTGAAAAAATTCAAGAATCCATGGATAAAAACACCAAAATGAACTCCATACATTGTCATATTAGTCCATTAGGCCAAAATATTGTATGAAACTATGTAAAGTGGGTAAAACATTGCTATAAATAGTAAAAAAAACTATTTTACCATATACCATTTGTATTTTTTACCTAAATATTATATTTTGGACCAAATTGCCTTTGAACTTCAACTGTTGATTGTGGGAGATATGAGCGACAGAATCAACAACCATCTGGATGAGGTAATTCATCTTGCTCCACTCTTTCTTTCTAATGGATTAAAATTTGTAATTAGGCCTCCCTTTTTAATTTTTTTAGGGTGCAACTTAGAAACTAAGATATACGTGGGCTATAGATCATTGGGTTTCATATACACATACCTATACATGACTGTTTTCAAAAATTCCATCATGTAAGTAGCCCTATATGAAACTATGTACATTGTAGCTTGCATACATGTCCACGAATAAGGTTTTTAAGATGTTTCTAACTCAAAAATTGTTTGAATCTTGAAGGATGATGCTAGAGTGGAGAGAATAGAGCATGAAGAGGGGGATGTTGCAGTGGAGAGAGATCCAGGGGCCCAAATGGCCTTAAAAAATTGTGGGCTATACAATTTTTAGGCTCTCAAATGTATGAGGGCTCAAGTGAGACTGCTTTAGCTGCTTTTGAACTATTAGGATTCAGATACTAATACATTCAACCTTGATGGACAATCGTTAAGAATTGAACTTGAGGACATATACTTCTTGATGGGATAGTCACATCGGGGTAAGGTAGTCAACCTCAAAGCTCGAGGAGTTGGGAGTGGCATGAACATAGCCAATCATTGCATTGTAGGGACTGAGAAGGTAGGGATCCAAATTCCAATAAGAGAGATCAACAATCTGAGTCTCAAGATTGTTTTCCTAGTGTTGACATGGATCATAGGGTCAACCTATTTACACCAAGAATATAGGCCACTTATGTTCTATTCAGTGGAGTTCTTGAGACACACAGTTTATGAATGGTGCACCTCACTACTGGTCAATATGAAGAGTCAACTGACAGACTACAAAATGAGTATAAAAAGGAACTTTGGGTTTACGTCTATCCTTTGTAGTTTTTTCATCGAGTGGGTTACATTATTGGGCTCTAGAGTTGAGATTGTTCCGCATGGACCTCGCAATCCAGCCATGGCACGATGGACCGAGGTGATGAGGTGGAAGGGGAGTGGTAGGGTGCCAATACCCTAAAATGATGATTTTTTCTTCTAGTGGAGATGGTAGGTGATGGATTTGGAGGAATACCCTTATGCAAGGATTGACATCAGAGGAGATACAGACATGCCATTACTACCAATTTCTACCTACGGAGACATAGTTATGTCAAAGTTTTTTGAATATTTATTTTTTTTGTATTTTTGTATAAGAAAACATTTTTTTTTGGATGATTTCATGTACTAACTAAACATCTACGTGACAGAAATGTAGGTCCACAATGACCGGAAAGGCTTCCATGACACTGACAGAGGCACTAGGGGGATGAACTAGCGGGAGGGGACATTAATAGAGGGCTTCAAAACGTGCAGAAAAACCTGTCTCATTTGATGCAGGGGATTCCCATGGTTCAAGTGGAGGATTTTCCGGAGGTAATGCACCGACAGGCGGTAGGTGTGCCCCATGCTTGGGTATGACTCTTTCAGCGTCTCGAAAACGCCATAGTATTCTATCATAACACACATCCAGTGTCGAAGATGTAGAGGTTGCAACTATTGTATGATCAAAAATATATTTACTTTAAGGGTGTCATCCCCAAGTTTGTACAATAACATCATATTTTCTGGAGAGATGAAATATATATAAAAACATTGATCTTGGATTTACTTATGTTTCAATGTGTACATTGATGAAAGTGTTTTCTTTTCTTTAGTTTTGTGAAAAATGACAATCTAAAACAAAATTAGCATATGCATCAGATACATAATTAAAAATTCTAAGTATGTGATGATAAGTAATCAAATCAAAATGTCATTCTAAAAGTCATACTCATAATAATTTTTGGAGTAGATTAAGGTCTCGCACATGGTAACTATCGTTTAGCTGACATACTACTAACTGGGAGTCCAGGTGAACTTCTAACGAGTGAATACCATGTGAAATTGAATCACGTAAAATTTCTATAACAACACTATACTCAAACACATTATTCATGGATGGCCCTAGGAAAATGCCACCAAAAGACACCAATAGACCCTTAGGTGAGTAAACAACCTAAGTAGTAGAATCCTAAGTATACCGAATACTTCATTGACATCTACAAACCAAGGGAAAACTTGATAAGAAAGATGAATATAAAAAAGAGGCAAAAACTATATACACTAAAAATACATTAGTATACAAAGAGTTATGCCCATGCTTGCCGCTGAAGTGTAATATATTTTCAAATAGATCCCATTCCTGGGCTCAACGATCATGTTCCCTTCATAATATTATAATTCATATGCTCCTTTCTCTAAGACACGTCGCAAGATATAGGGACCATGCAACATGGGTTTGAACTTGCCTACCCCCAATGGTTCTTTGTCTTGCTCATATAGAAGGAACAAACCACCCTTAGTGTATCATTGAGGATAGACATACTTATCATATTGGACCTTGACACATCTTTTATTTTCTTCAATAATCGTGGAGGTATCTCGAAACTTCTCATGTAGACTCTCTAGGTAATGCAGGCACCACCTGCTATGTCGAAGCAGATCTTCGATTCCACCATTTACTGTACTGGAATCTTCCTTGCGTATGGTCTTCATCATTCTTTGACAGAGATAAACTTAGTTATCTGTCACCATATTTGGCAGTTTGGTTCCTTTTGGCAGATCTCCTCTTAATCTAGCAGATTAAATGCTTTCTCTTTTCATTAGCTCCCAACTCTACTTAAGCCCCAGCAGAAAGGACTTTTCATTAACCTATTTAATACCACATGAACTTTCGATATGACCAAAAGGTCCCAACGGAAAATCACGAAAATGCAAATTGTACCTTCCATGCATTCTCCGCTCCCATATAATAAGCAACACGTGGCTCCCAACAGAAATTACCAAGCGCCTCGGGGTTTGAACCCTCCATTATCCGCTGCGATCTGGACCATTGATCCTTTTCTCCACTCAGATCTCGGTCGTCTATCTCCTCGAATGATCGGCACCGTCCATGCTTCACAAATTGATTCCGCTATGTTCCCAATCGTTGATTCAATTCTACTCAACCACGATGTTTACAGAATACTCATCTGGATTTGGGGTTTCTCCACTGTACGTGCTTTATAACTTACAGTTATCTGTAATATCTCCCACCCTCGATGCTTTTCTACTAATATTGATGGATCACATTCATCAAATTAATGATAACATAAAACTATTACCATATCAATCAAAAAGGTAAGGGGTTGATCATCTTAAGCATTTAGATTTCATTCAAACCATGACTGACTCTAATCTGTAAACAACTCACGCATTTAAATTATTGCAATACTGAATTTGAATTCAACATAGTAATAAACCTTCTTTACAAACTTGAATTTCCCCAATAGATCTTTTACAAAACAGAGCAATGAGTCTCTGTGCA
>JZKD02S1423761.1:795821-817915 GCA_000966675.3 Picea glauca | reverse complement strand
GAGGTTCTCAATGATATAAGAAGGCATGATTGAGCCTCCAAAATTAATCTCCTCAATGATACCTTTCCAACGAGCTATCACACACCTAAAACGGAGATCATATGCAAAAGTTACGACCCCGGGAAGGTGATGTACTAACTTACCCAAACGGGGCCCACATGAATTTTGGCGCTTCGTCTCCTAGGGTTAGGTTTTTGGATGTCCATTACTTTTGGCATTCTCGTCTATTGTAAAAATTCCTCTAGAGCCTCATTGTAATCATCTTCTTGTGAATGCGAGTAGCCACCACATCTCTTCTCAGAGATAAGCTGCCACCATTCTAGCGAGTCTTTCACTCTGAATTTTTACAGTCTTTGTACATTTATTTCATTAATAGAAATCATGTATTACTGTATTTCTGTGTTTATGGTTGCATATCTAATATATTTCTGTTATATTACTGGATATACACAATATATCTGTGCATTTATTTATTATATCTCCACTCTCATTTCGTGCCGAAAATAATCCAGATCACTCTACTTGTCCATTTTCCTGGGGGTAGTAAGGGGAAGAATGACCATGTTTAAACCCTAGTTTTGATGCTAATTCCTCCATCATTTCATTCTGAAAGTGACTACCATGATTAGTGACAATCTCACTCAGGATTCTGAACCTAGCTATAATTTGATTGAATACGAAGAAGTAGTATTACCATCAAATTTAAATGTAAGCATGGCCTCAACCCACTTAGTAAATTAACCTATAGCCATGATAATGTGTTAATTCCCCCCATCAAAAGTTGGGTTGGAATAAAAAAAATCCACCCCCCACTTGGTGAAGGGACTGATGGTAATGACTGGATGGAGAGGATTTGGGTGCAAGAAAATTTTTCAAGTGAACACCTGGCAGGGGTGACACTTCTTAATCACTTTGATGAAAGATTTAAAAATAGACGACCAAAAATAAGCAACTCACAAAATTTTTTGGGTTGTCACAAGCCAGGATAGATGACCACCACAAGCCCCACTATGCCATTTGTTTAGAACGGACTCAGCCTTTTCATGAGTTAAACAAAAACAAAATATATTGTCTAATCATCAATGATAGAGAGTGTCATTGATGATAAGACAATTCTTATCTTGGTATCGTATAGGCCACAGGTCATCTCGTGAGAGATGTTGAGGGAAATTCAAAGTTTGAAGATAGAAAACAATATCTCCATACCAGGGGTTTGATGATGAGACAAGGAAAATGTGTTGATCCACAAATGAATCAATATGATTGACATCCTCATATGATTGAGGGAAGTTGGATATTAACTCTGCAAAAGCTAGTGAATTTTTGGACTTTGTCGAATCAAAATTGAGATCAAACTCTTGTAGGATGATAATCCATTTATTGTACTCCCCCCCTATGATATGCCTAGTAAGTAAGTATTGAAATGGATTAACATCGACAATTGCAATAGTTTTTCAAAGAAATTTACAGTGTCGTAATCATTGGAATGCATGAACGGTAGCCAAAGCTAGCTTTTCAACATGAGAATATTTGAGTTCAGGGCTGACTAAGTTTCTACTAAGATAGTAAATGACGTGCTCATGGATATTGTCATCCTCCTAAACCAACACCATACCAATCATCTCTTTGGATGGGGTGACATAAAGAAATTAATCTCTATCATAGTCTGGATACTTCGATACCAAGGCTTTCTTAAAAGCATCAAAGGATTCCTGGGCTCACGCATCCTAGATAAAATGAGTGTCCTTATTTAAGAGACACATGAAAATCTTAGTAATATTGGCATAGTTCACTATAAACCATCATAAAAATTTATCTTTCCCCTGTAAACCTCGAAGTTGACGAATAGTTCATGGGGGATTCAATCAAAGTATTGCCTCAACCTTTAATGGATATACCATGATCCCATTCTCAGAGACTAAAAATCCTAGAAGTCGACCTAACCTAATGCAAAAGATTCATTTATGAGGGTTCAAATGAATGTGATAATGGCGACATATTTCAAAAACTAGTCTAAGGTGTTTAGGGTGATCCACTCTCTTACAAGAGTAAGCAGCGAGATCATTGAGATACAATTTGACTATGTGCTTGAGATCATGAAATGTGAAGGTCATAGATCATTGGAAGGTTTCTTTGACATTCTTAAGGCTAAAAGGCATGTTCCGATATTTGAAATTACATGAAGGGAAAATAAATGTAATCTGATGTTGGTCCTTGGGTTTAATCTGAATTTGGTTATACCCTGAAAATCCATCCATAAAAGAAAGAATTCCACTTACCACACGTTCATAGAGAATCTCATCAATGAAGGGTGTCGGGAAGTTGTCTTTTGGATAGGATTTATTCAGGTCACACAAATCCATGCATACATGGATGGTTCCTTTCTTTTTATTAACAGGAACAGGATTGGATACCCACTCAGTCAAGGGAACAAGGTGGATAAAGCCAACATGAAGTATTTTTTCTACATCTACCTTAATAGTTGGGACCTTCCTAGGATTTACAGCTCTAAGTCATTGTCAAACATGCTTGGCATATGGGTAGGTTTTAATCTTATGTTCGACAATCCGAGGCTCGATTCCTGACATCTCTTCATATGAATAAGTGAATACATCGTGAAATTATTCTAAGAGCTCAATACCTTGTATACATTTTCAACCTTATATACATTTTCAACCTTGCTAGCAATATGAGGGATATTGATTGTGATGGTAGGAGAGATACTTTTCATGTTTCCTTTGGCATATATGTCATTTGTATAAAATGGAACTACGACATGAGTGACTATCTCGCTCAAGGTAGATCTAAAATAATCTTGTTTGATTTTGCGAAGCTCTGGGAGAAAATAAGAGCGATGATCCATATAATCCCATGGCCTATCAGAATCATTCATGGCCTCTATGATATATTCATATGAAGGTAAAGTCTCATCAAGGAAGTCATGTGAACAAGACTATGAAGTGGCCCAAACGGTCTCTAAAATAGGATCCTCCTCATCCATATGCGAGGTAATAGGATTTGAATCGACGGAAGAGTCAAGAACAACTTCATACACTATCTCTCTTGTTGATAGTGGCTTGGCCATTCGAGTATGTGACTAACCTTCATAAGATGTAGTCGAGGAAGGTAGGGTCCATGGATCATTAAAATATGAAGTGCGAAAAGTAATGGACCTCTTTGACAAAGAAAACTTACTGAACATGGCATATATATGATTAACCAGTGACATGAATTCGAAGGTACCCATAAGGGATGAATACATTCTAACACCGATATTCTTAGTTTCTAGCTGAGAATTGTCGATCACGGGGACTGACGGTCCAACAAATGCATTGGGGCTAGAATACACAATGGAAAACTAGTCGATCATCACGATATTTCCATTGTGAGGAAAGAAAATAGTGTGTAAGATGAAATATACAATTGCATTCATAGCATAAGTCCAATTGCGTCCTAATAACAATTTATAGTTGAGGGGTGCATTAACCACCTTGGCATCCACCTCTACTGTCTTCCCTCCTAACTGGACTGGTAAGGAAGGAAGAATACCATGGGGGTGGAAGGAATGACCATCAAAGGTATTCAACATGGTCGAAGATTGAGAAAGGGTTGGAGAGTTAAGGGATTTCCAACAAACTAAGGACATCACACATGTTGTTGTACCTTCACCAACAACAATATGTTTGATGGCATACATTGAGTAACCCATGTGGATTTGGAATGCCACATGGTAAGGAAAGTGAGGCTTCACATCTGTGACATCAAAATTGATAAATTTAGAGCCACAAGAATCTAGATATCCTAATGCATATAGGAAGGCATTCCTTTGTGAAGGACACATCTGGAGTACCTCAAGATCTGACATCGCACAAGGGGTTTGACCCAGATCCTCAACAATAGAGTAATTTTTGGTGGCTCTAACATTAGGATTGTGAATAGAGTTCTTGAGTACTCCTTTCAGAATACGAGGTGCGAGCTTTGGTTTTTTGATTTGTAAGGGTGTCTCCAGAGGAGGGGGAGACTCTAGACTAGGTATAGTCTATGGAGAACTGTAATAACGAGACCGAGTGGCTACATTAACCTTATATTTAACCATATTTATGCATAAATGGTCATTGTCTTGTGTTAGTTGGTTTTTACTCCCACTTGACACATTTTCGGCATTTGAGGAGCTCGAGGCCATGTGTTGATTATGTGGAAAAGGATTAAGCAACACATCGGGTGGTAGATATAAAAGCCTCGCAACTTCTGCAAGTTTGGGTCATAAGTGGGTAAGGTGTTTGCATGTACAAAGATTGCAGGGAAAATTCACCTTTCACCTTTCTTTCTTTCCCTCACCAACATTATTATTCAACTTATCATTATTACCATTTTCCTTGGGTTTATTATTATTCTTTCCATCCCTACAATTGTTACCACGTCCTCTATTTTTATTCCCTCTTGGTTGTTGGTTACCATTCAGGTTGGTCGATGATTGCACATAATGTACATCCACTGACTGAGTGGGATTGGAGGACACATACAAAGTTGGCCCTCTTATAGACTGGTTTAGAGACAACTCTTTAAAATGGCTTGTCACCGAGTCTGCGGATTTCACATGGGCAGATCCTACAATGCCATCAACATGAGGCCCAAGATTTTTTCTAGGGTCATAGTTTGACCTCGATGCATCTAGAAGAATCTCATATAGCATCCTAGACTGAGAATATATGAGATCTAACTGTTGGGATTTAAAAATCACTTCATCCTCAAATGTAACCCCAGATGTAGAAACATCCTTTGAAATATAAGGTTGTAGAAACTTAAGGAACCACCCTAGAAATAATTTCGGGGGTATGTAGGCCTTGATCAACCTATTTTGTCTACGCCACTCTTGGATGTGATCTGAGCTATGAGTGGCTTTATCCTAACAGAAGGTCGACATAAGTTCTATGTCTGCATCGTAACGTAGTGGCAATTGGAACTGGTTGATGAAGACTCAAACCATCTGATTAAAAGTTTTGTATGTCCCCCTTGGTAGCTCGATATACCATTTCGAGGTGACGCCTATGAGGGTGTTTTGAAACAATATTAACCAAATAGAATCATCATTAAGGGATTTGTAAGAGCACGAAAGGTAAAAATTAGTGATGTTATCACCAAGATCCTCACCTGTTTTTCCCTTGAATTTTGGAATATCTGAAGGAATCTTGGTGGGGACGAGGGGCCATGTTAGATCATGATGCATAGGGTCATTCATTAACTTAGAAAATTATTGTATATTGAGCATGGCCATAAAAGGGAGATAGGGTTGTGGCATATGGCCCCAAGATCCCTGGAAATATTGTTGTTATGGAATCACAACCCTTCAAGGGTTCTAGTAGGCACCCTGGCCTTGTCAGGGATTATAAGAACCTCCTCCAAATTGATTCATGAGGGGTTCGTTGGGCACCATTCTAGTAGGAATGTTATGATGAGGGTTGTAATAACTTCTCCCATCTAGAGTGGCTCCAGGTTGGGGGTTTCCGAATGTATGAAAGTGACCTCTTCTTGGTGTGAATCCATAGGATAAAGGTGTATTTGTCATGCCAAACATGTTAGTCAGAATCAGTACCAAGGAGGTGGGTGTAAAGGATAGACCGTAAGTAGTATCTTGTCCACCAAGTTGGTGACTCCATCCATAAGCATTAGGACCATGATTAGACATGGGGTTAATAGGAGGAAGGCTTCCAATTGTAGAAGTTTTTTGTGGGATATGAGCACCAACACTGAAAATGGAGTATGTGGAGGATCCATTCCCCCAAGCCCACTACTAGTATTTGGACTAGATGTTTGTATGGAGGATGAAAATTTTGATGTGAAATTCAACATACGAGAAGAAAAAGGGCTAGAGGCCATAGGGATGGACTGAATATTGTAGTCAAGTGAGTGAAAAAGGGACCCAAAAGGGTTCATGGCTATAGGCTGTGTTAGCTCTTCGTAAATTCATTTGGATGACAAAATGAATGATAAAGGTAACCTACAAACCAATTTTAATGCCAAAAACTAGCCTTTCCAAACAAAGAGGGATCTCTCTGAGACTTAGTCTCTAAACAGATAATGGATTTGAATTGTCGGATAGATTTATTGCATTCGTGCAATATTTTTTGTTATGTTGGAAAGGGAATACAAAACATTTGGCCATGAATTCAAATTCTAGAAAGAGAGAGAAATAAATGACTTGGTGACTAAAACTTGAGAGGATAAAGGCTAAGCAAGTGATGGTCTTTCAGTTCAAATTCATTGTGTGTGGCCACAGAAAAATACAGAAATCAACTAAGAGCACCATTGGATATGAATTTTGAATTACTTAGAAGAAAACACAGGCGTTTAAATGGAAAAGTATAAATCACCACCCGATGAATTATAGACTCATAAAATGTTCTAATTTAAACATAATACAGACATGGATACACAAAAAACAAGAAACACGTACATAAGAGAGACCACAATACATCAAACCACCACCATTAGAATCTTTTCATCAAAGTATCAGGACCTTTTCATTATATTTCAATTGAGTTCGAAAGTTACATTCGACAGTCACTGTCTCTACTACTTTGCCAACCAACTTGGATTACATTGAAAAAATGCAATATATAGAAAAAGATATGCTTCTTGGGTTTCCATGCCCCCGACTACTATTCCTTGAAAGTTTTCTCTATTAATTCTCTACCAGATGATCTTTTGAATGGCACTTACTAAGAATATAAACTTGACTGTACTTGATCATGCCATAACCGACGTCTTTACAATGATGGTTATGTCATCAACAAGATTCCATCGTTAAGACGTGATGTGTCGACGATTCTCCTTTTAAGGGTCATCTAAATGATCGAGTGATTTGTCAGACTTCTAACACCCAGTGTAACAATATTTGGTTGATGTCGCACGATCATAGGTTGTAGTATGCATGTGGTGGGTAACTATGGATTGTCACTTGTTTTTCTGAGATGGAAATGATGGTCAAGGGACAACACATCTTCTTGAAAAATATTTTGTTTTCATCCTACACCTTTCCTTCTTGACATGTGAGTTTTCAACATTTGTGTGATGTATATCAACCACGTGGATACACGTCATATTCCTTACTTCCTGGAAGGAAAAAAACATGGGGAGTGAGGAATTTCACACCACGTTCAAAAAGACAAAATGGGGTCTGGTCAATTATGTTTCTGGCCTTATCTTCATTCTTGATTTCTAAGAATTTTTAGATTCTTTACCTATTTTCGCAAGACCTCATTCCCCTTCAGCTTTGCTTGAGTAATAGCTAGAGTTGCACGAATGTTTTCCATGGACGATGCACATTCCTTGAAATGCTTCACAATTTTTTCCTCTGACATTCTTTGTTCCTTGCACAGTTGTATGACTATGTCTTGCACTTCTCTAATCTTCTTCTTGAGCCAATTCACATTCCCATATCAGCTCTGCTAGGTTGATGTCTTAACAATATTTACCTCTAACTTCTTTCTCAACTCCTTGTTCTCCTGGTACAACTAAGAAATAATGAGTTGCAATTTATTTAGTTGTTGCGATCGATCCCTAACATCCATGATTTTAGTGCCATACCTTCTCCGGCTATCGTAGATTCCCCAGCTTGAACCCTCAACAGGTTTTAATCGAACAACGTGTATGAGTAACTTCTCAGCAAATGATTGGGCATGTGATTCCTTTGGATCTTGGGCCCCTCCAGGATCCTTCTTCTTCCTTGGCCTGCCTCTTTTTTATAGTATTGGTTGTTGGGGAGATGAGACTTCCACTGTCTTTCCTTTTCTTGCAGCCCCTTCTATTCCTGCCTTTTCCCTCCAATATTTTTCTTCTCCCATGGGTAGAGGGGGATATCCTTTGGAGTCCCTTGGGATGTCAGCTAAAAGAATAAATGAATCCTATTCCTTTCCCAATCACCTTAGTTCCTCAACTATCAACAATTTTATTAGTGAGATATGGGATAATTTCTTCTTTGATTGGTTTGCTTTGGCTTGGACATTGTCTGCCATTCCTCCTAGACTTTGGTGAAATAAGAAAGGTAATATCAATGACCTATTTCCTGTGAAATGCATCAACAATCTGATGTGATATGGGTGTATTTTGTAGGACCTTATTTTACAGGTGAAATACTTTCTAATCACCTTCAAGAGTTTATGAAAAGGCTCTCGTAGATACCGAATTGGAATACTCGTTCTGATATTCCTATTCGGGAAGTTAGGTTTGATACATTCTTCGTAGCATAGCATGTCCAAAGGCATTCCCTTATACCACCTCTCACTGCATGGAGGGATTTCTGCTACAACTGACAAAGTTTCCTCCATCACCCGGAATGTGATTCCTGTAATAATTGCACAAAACCCATCAAATCTGAGCATGAAATGTTCTGCCAGTTTCACATTGTATTGTTGGATTTTCTTGAAATAGTGCTTGCATATGACCTATTCGAAAGATTCCATGAAATTTGGATCTTCGTTGATCAATGCCAAGTCTAGAGGCTCATTTCTCATATCTCTTCCACTCTGCACCCTCTTCCTTATGTTTTGGGATGTCGTCATGGTTAAATGCATGTTTGTTCTCTGTGTGTGATAGTGAAGATGACACCTCTTTCATGCAAAAAATGGATAATGATATTCTTAGCCCAGATCTGTCAAAGGGGCAATAGAGGAACTTTATTTGATAAGATGAAATGGCTTTAAGAATTCATTGTGCATCCCCTAGGCACCACGAAGACTCTCACTGTAGGAATGGGTCAACATTGTGACAATGATGATGACAGGCTCATCGCAGTGGGGGTCCAGTGCAAAAGAGAATTTGGGTGTGACAAAACACTCTGAGGATGAGGGGATGAATATGAGAGGATTTGTTTCCCAACTGACAAGCTTGTGACCAACTCCAAGAGGATCTGAACCATGATTTAAGATGGAAAAAATGTGACAATTTTGACTTACTCCGTTTATGACATAGTTGATGGCAATCAACCTTCCCCCAGCAAGAAAATGTAGGGCTTGCAAGAAAAATTACAAACCATGCACAAACTTGGATTGTAAATTAAATACATGAAAATTGACTAACATTTATAATTGAATGAGTGAGGGATGGAATCATGACATAGGACACTCAATCCATGGTGATCAAATTTTTTTATGAAGGCTAAAGATCTATGCAACACACTCGTGTGACGAGAACACTTATGAGATTCTAAATTACAAATGATAAGAGTTGTAGAGTATATGTGATATCAATACCATTATTTCATATCCCTTATGAATTCATAATGAGGTGATCATGGTCATTATATATGTCGATGCGACCTTTACTCTAACAATTTTCCTCGATCTTTGGCACGTAAAATCCCTCTTTCTGACAGGACCTAACCTTTTGGAAAAAGACCTTTACAATTTAGACATGCTTGATTCTGACACCCTTTCTTGACTCTAAGGGCCAGACTGACCACTTGATGACTTTGACCCATTTGTTGTTCAGTACCTGACCTCACACACTTTCACACTTGAACCACAACTTATCTAGGACTGACTCTAACTGGAAAAAAAATGATGGTGCTAAGAACTGGTTCCAACAGGGATGCTATCCTCCCAGTGAGGTGGAAAATAACAATAGACTAGGTGCATGACCATTTGGATTTATTTTCTTTGCATAATATAAAAAAAATGGA
The DNA here is from genome assembly GCA_000966675.3 of Picea glauca. Lineage (NCBI taxonomy): Eukaryota > Viridiplantae > Streptophyta > Pinopsida > Pinales > Pinaceae > Picea > Picea glauca. The sequence continues at coordinate 808,236 of JZKD02S1423761.1, read as the reverse complement.
AAATATGTATCCTAGACCTTCTTGACATAGTTACGACCAGACTCAGCATAAACTTAGGGAATTCACTTTGGGCTTCAATTTTCTACTGACATACTGACTCGAAACGCCTTCTTTGAAAACATAAAAAAATGGCTATTCACAGTGAGATGAAAACCTAGATAGACCATACTAAACTAGATAGTGTTTGAGGAACCTACCATTTACAGGCCTCCCACCAGTGACTTATCCATTAAGTTATTGTAGCAGATATGCGTTGTTCCTATGGTACCCAACAATTTTGAATGGCCCCATACAAAGATGATAAAATTTTCCATGTTTCCCTTTGTCTTCATTCCTCACACCCCACTTCAACACCAAATCATTCACCTTGAAATATTCTTGTTTAGAGTGCTTGTCAAAAAATTTATTCATCCTGTCTTGGTGAAGTTGTGATTGGTGAAAAACTTTCTCCCTCATCTACTGCATGTGAATCAATTGATTTATCCTCCTCTGAGTGTCATTTGGTTCAGCCTCTTGCTCTTGCAGTAGCTTCCTGACATGAAATCCTAATGAGGTGGAGAAAAGTACCTCTGCATCATATACAATTTGGAATGGTAACATGGAGATGGAATTTTTGGGAGTGATTTTATCATCCCATAATGCATAGATAAGCTTCTTGTGCTAGACCTTCTGGTTGTCCTCCAGGAACCTTTTAATAATGTTGGTTAAGATTTTGTTGGATGATTCCACCAATCCATTACCTTGTGGGTAATAAGATGTAGAATGTCTTGGGATTATGTTGTAATCATTACAAAACTTCTCCATCTTCTTGGAACTGAATGTTGTTGCATTATCCGTGATGATATTGACAGGGTACCCAGACCTAGACAAAATATTGGTCTCCAGAAACTGAATGAAAACTTTGTTAAGATCCTACCTTATGGGGACCACTTTGATCCATTTGGTGAAGTAATATATGGCCATTAGTATCTATCTATGTTTCATCGAGGATGGTTGATGGATTTCTCCTATAAATTCCAGACCCCATTGCATGAACGATGCTTCGATAGAGACAAGTTTCAATGATAGAGGTTGCAACTTCTCTTTCCATCGGATATCTGGTACTCATGGAAACTGAAAACTTCCTTGTATACATCTATGAAAATACAGGACCAATAATAGTATGCCCTTAGGATTTTATGCGTGGTGGTTTTCCAATAATGATTCCCCTCACAGTCCCCTTTGTGGAACTCCATGATAGCTTGTTTTGTGATTTCTTCCAACAAACAATTTAGCAAGATCCCTCCTAGACATTTCTAATAGAAAGAGTTATCTAAGATGAAAAAATTATCATACCTCCTCTTTAATAACCTAGGCTTGGTTTTGATTAACCCTAGAGGAGCTTGCAAATTTATCAACACATAAATGATATCAGCGTACCAAGGTGAATCGATGAATTTCTTAGATACCTACAAGGATGCTTCTTCTTGAGGATTCTTCGACAGATCAATAATGAATTTTATTTCTAGAACATCATAGTTCGATTGCGCCATCAATTTTTCGATCCCCTAACCCGTAATAATATTTGTGGGATTTATTTCGAGGTCATATTCTAGCATGGTTGTGATCCATTTACCTCCTCTCCCCTTAGGGTCAGGCTGAGTCAGGATGTCCTTGACGAAATTGCTGGGCACAAAATCAATTATACGAGAATGCAGTATATAAGTCCTAAACTTCTTGAGGGATTTTTCCAAGGCGTATGCTTGTTTTTCCACGATATCATACCTCAGTGGGAAGTCTCTCAATTTCCTGTTGAAGTAGGTTATAGGATTTTTGAAATTATACTCATCCTTCTATAATAGTACGCCATCAATGGTGTGCTCTGGGGTGAAGGAGAATAAGATAAAATATTTTTTGAAATCTGGGTTGGCCAATACGAGAGCTTTGGTTAGTGCCACCTTGATGTCTTCAAACAATTTTTTGGCTTTGGGGATCCATTTTATCTCATTACCCTTTCTGATCATACTCATGATGTGCTTTATAATTTTAGCTATATTCAGAATCAACCTTCTCAGAAAATTCACCTTTCCCAGGAAGGAATGTACCTCTTTCTTGCTTCGAGGAGTGTTGATCTTCAAAATCCATTGAACCCTATTGGGGTATATCTTTATTCCTTCCTTTGAGATGATATTTCCCAACATTTTTCCTTCTTGCATTCCTAAATTTGATTTTTTCAGATTCAAAGATATGTCAAACTTTCTTCATTTCTGGAAGACCTTCTTTAGATGTTCAATATGTTGTTCTTCAGATTCATAAAATAATGTGATATCGTCCAGGTAGATCATGATAAATTTGTCTTTCTCCTCAGCAAAGGCTATATCCATATCTCTCTGGAAAGTAGATCCAACATTCATAATATCGAAAAGCATATTGTCATACATGAACGTACCCCATGACATCGTGAACGTTGTGTTTTCTTGGTCATCCGAGTGTACCATGATCTGATAATAACCTGAAAAATCATCTAGCATGGACATTTTCTAGGATCCAAGTACCTTCTCCAAAATGTAGTCCATCTTAGGAAGTGGGTCTTTGTCCTTGAGGGATACTTTTTTCAAGTTTCGAAAATCCATTCATAAACTTATTTATCCACTCTTCTTCCTTATAGGCACAAGGTTGTCAACCTATTTGGAAAATCTCAAAGAAACAATAATTTTGGCTTCAAACAGTTTCTTTACCTCTTTTTCAATTAGCAACAACAATAGGGGATTGATCTGTATTATCTTTTTTTTGGAAGGTTTTTGATCCTCTTTGAGAGGAATGACATGTTGAATCACTCTAGTGTCATAGACTTTCAAGTCTTCATAACGCCATGTGAAAACGTCAAGAAAATATTTCATGAGGTTGATGTATCTCTGCTTGATCTCCAGACTGAGTGTCTTTGACAATTTGATTTTATTTGGATTCTCTTGGGTCATAATGTTGAAATCCTCGACATCTTCATCATTCACAGTGATCCTAGGATTTCTGGCTACAACATGTTCATCAAACAAATTTTATAATGGAATCAATCCTTTGGGGATGATATTTTTTTTTAGCTGCATTATGTCACTTCTAGATATTTGGTTCTAAAAGGGGTCATTTTCACCACGCGCAACTGCATATTCATCTCATTCTCATAAAAAATCATCATCGATGTTTACATTAGAGAACCCATCGCTCATTTGGAGGAATCTCTCCACTTTTTTGTCATCTTCAAACACTTGCTAATACTTGATATTATTGGGCAACGCAGGCCTGTGTTTGACTTCAATCTCATAAGTTCTATTGGGAAAAATTGGAATTTTAAACACTGAAGAAAAGGTGGTTAGAGCATCCATAATTTGATTCTTCCCCCTTGGGATCACTAACAAATTATACTCTGAGAACTCTTCGAGGGCGTCCAACATTAGATTCCTATATGCTCTTAGTCTGGGGTGCTTGGACTGGTAAATAAATTTCACTTGATTTATGATGAGCTCAGAGTTTTCATGCACCACTATCCTCTTAGCACCCAATTCTTTCAAAGTTCTTAGACCCAAAATTAATGCCTCATACTCAACCATGTTATTTTTACAATCAAAGGATATCTTGTAAGAGCAGAGTTTAGATCCCACCTTGGGAGGATTTATCCATACACTGGCTCCATCACCTTCCTTGTTGATAGCTCTATTGAAGCTCATATTCCACATTTTGTTCTCCATGTGGTTTCTTGGATCTGTGCACTCTTCTTCTCGACATGTGGCCTTATCTTCGATAGTCATGATAGTTGTCCTCTCCTCCCTTTTAAAACTCAAGTCATTATAAAAAATAGAGGATCTAATCTCAGTGTCGATAGAGTGATGTGAGAGGGAAATCCTGCTTACAGACTTATCATTTAAGGTCTCTAATCATGCATGAAAAAAATGACCATTTAAAGGTCTCTACTTTTTCCTATTCTCCCAACACAAAACCCCACATTCATGCAATATAAAGGTGGAAACAAGATTAGGTAACTCTACCTTAAATCCTTTATTTGATGTTGATCCTTTCGCTTTCACTTACTCCTTGACTGCAAGTCTCCTCCCAAATATGACCTGCATTCACACGTGGACAAATAGAGAGTTGCAAACATGCATTTCATATACTAATTGCTGGGTTAGATGTGACAATATGATAAAATAAATACACAATCTGAACACATGATATCATGGGACGAAAAAAGTATTCCTTTTTGTATTAATCTTCACAAGAGTAAACTTTACAATATGTGGCTGACACTATTCCTTGAACCTGGTCCTAGGCTCCTCTTCACAATGCACCATCTACTCAACCTCACAATACAATTGCAGCAAATTGGAGCAAAGGGGGGATAAATTTGGGCAGATTTTCTATCCACTTCTTCCTCTTTTTTAAATGGAACCCCTACCCCTTCTTTTATAGGTAGTTATCTGGTTGAATGACTAGCCATAGGCAGTCAAATGGTTTTAGAAATTTCCCGAAACTTTGTTTCCCATCTCAACTTTCCATTTTTCATGCTTTTGTTAGTATACACGTGTTGTAGAAGGCATGGAAGTGTATGTATGTGTGCATAAGCGGGCTGTATAAGGCCGAGGTAAGTGTGGCTAAAAAATAAGACTTTTTAGAAGAGCTTGGCTCAAGAAAATGGAAACTAGTAGGGCGAGAGGCTAGGTATGTAGGTTGGGTGCAAATTAGGTTTATAACAGATGCCCCCTAAGGTGTGAGGTCATAAGAGAATCTGATGGCTGAAATAATTTACCAATCTTTGTCAATATGCCAATTGAGTGAGCCCAGGGACCAGAATGCAGGAGATCCCATCTACAAAATAAAAATTTGTCTCATCGACGCGGGCATACCCATGCTTGGGATAAAAACTAAAATCATGGCTTCCAATCAAATACACTACATATCCATGTCATATAACTATATAAAGTGTAGCTGTGAGTAATACACAATGGATATACATCTCAAAATCAAAATATATACATGTATAGTATCCATATTCAAGAAGCTAAGTGTAATCTGATTGTTGTAGATGACATTTTCAAAGCTCGAGCAAGAACTTCAGGATATTCAAAACTCAAGTAAGAGTGTAATATGATTGTACAACTTCACTACCCAGAGGTCGTCGAAAACTCATCGTGAATAGATAAGAGGATCCTGATGATCAAACAAAAAACTTCACTAATTTTGAATAAGGATTTTGATTGGTATTTTAGAATGGCGGGCATGAGGGAAAAAGACAAACTGCAGAAATGTTGACACGAACTTAGTAAAAACTTCCCTTGGATAGTAACATGACAAATGATGAGACTTAGGCAGCATGATATTGACATAAGTTGATGATGCATGAGGCAATGCCAACTCTCCATATGTTTGGAAGAATAACCAAATGGAGGAGGACACAACTCTATGAGAACAACTTCCTAAGGTCATACTATATCCCATATATTTGACGAACAAATGGAAAGATGTTCTTTGTCCAAGGGTGACTCATTGTGCTGCCAACAAAAAGAAAATACTTTTCCCTTCCTCTTTTTGGGGTATATTTGTTTTTTTTGTCTTTTTTCAATATTTTTGAAAAGATTTGAAAAAAGAATAAAAGAATTTTATGTTACAAAGGAGGAACGAGTGTCACAGTCATACTAGTTCCAGGCGTAAGGAACACACTGATTCTTAGAGAAAAGGGACATATGCAGAAAAGGGACACTCAGAAAAAACCTCCATGGGCCAAAGGTGTCAAGGCGCAGAGGCAAAGTTCTACAGGGCTTGCGAATAAGGCATGCTTCAACTGGTTCAATTGAGAGCAACATGGAGCTGTCATTAAGCCAAGAACACAGGTATGTGAATGTGGTTTAATAAGACACACAATGGTAACATCCTTCGATGTAAGTTTAATGAGTCCAGAAAAGGTAATCTCAACGGTTTTTCATTTTTTAGGGAGTCTAAAAAGGCATAAAAGAAGACTCCTCTGGGGTACCCTTTTCAAAAATAGTCTGGTCAGTTTGAAAAGGGGTAAATTAGCGCCGAAAAGATGACTATTCAAAATCATTTTAACGAGTGTGATAAAGACAATATCACTCGACAATCTTTTAATTTTTAAGGAGTCTGAAAAGAGCTTAACTATGGACTCTGTATAGGATGTTCTTCTGGACCATTTTAACGAGTGTGAAGGAACAAGGTCACTCGACGATCTTTTCAATTTTAGGGAGTCTAAAAAGATATTAACTATGGACTCCATAAAGGATGTTTTTCTTGGCCATTTAACGAGTGTGAAGAAACAAGGTCTCTCGACGATCTTTTCAATTTTAGGGAGTCTGAAAAGAGCTTAACTATGGACTCCGTGGGGGTTCCTTTTTCATAAATTTAGTCCCTCATGCCTGAAAAAGGGTTAAAATAATACCTAAGAATACTCTTTCAGGTAACCGAACCTCCTAGAGTATACCTTTATTCGTACAGTTGACCATCTGAACCGAAAAAGGGGTAAACTACCGCCGGACAGATGTGCCTTCAAATTTCAGTTTAACGAGCATGAAAGACAACAAGATTGCTCAAAAATATTTTCATATTTAGAGGGTTTGAAAAGGGCTTAAAATAAGACCCGTGGGGGTTGTTCTCATGTATGAAACTGGTTCAGGTAGAGCCCACTGCTAGGCTCAGACCAAGAGTCTCTTTGATAGTCAACTGGGAAAGTGTCCTAAGAGGGAAGAAAACACAAACCTGTTGGGTATGCGTTATATTCTTTGCATGTGTGTGTGTGGCCGCGTTAGATATGACAACTGCATCTGATAATCCCTCGTACTAGTTTTAGCAGATTTTGCTATTTTTAGCGGTTTACTAAAAATAATCCCAGTTTTATGGATTAGGGTTTTGGTATCTATGGAATACCTAAGAAAATTGTATATATTGTATAGTGAATGGTGAAATTCGATATAATGACTATAAGAAATGTTTTCTTGGTTGAGGGTTTCCAGTATAAAATCTTTGTGTACTCTGTGTATGAGCCATTTATTAAATTCTATTTTTCTTAAGAATCTATATTCATTTCTTTACTTCACAGGTTCGAAACTTACATGTGGTATTAGAGCTCATTTTTGGATTTAGAGGAACACCTTTGTTGTTGAGGGTTTGGCTCGGTCTTGATAGATCAAATTTATCTTGGGTCTATGATAAACCTAGTTTTAGTGGGAGCTTTTGTAGTAGAGATTCGAGTATAGAAAGAGGAATGGAAAACTCATGTAGAATCAAGATAGATAAGTTCAACGGTAAAAACTTTGAGCTATGGAGGCTCAATATAGAGGACCTTCTTATAAAAAAAGAACAATGGATTGTTGTGGATCCTGGTACACAACCTACTGGTACACCGTCTACTAGCACATAAGCTATTGGTACACAACCTACTAGTACACAAACTACTAGTACACTAGCTACTAGTATGTTGAAGGAAGATTGGGAGAAGTTGGACGTAAGATAAAGGAGTATTATTCGACTTTGCCTGGCAGATTCAGTTTTGTTGAATGTCTCGGGAGAATCTACAACCAAGGAACTATGGGATAAGTTGGGAAATTTATATCAATCAAAGTCCCTGGTAAAGAAGTTATTTCTTTGAAAGAATTTGTATCATCTTAGGATGGAAGATGAAGATTATGTGACACAACATCTAAATGCCTTTAATACTATGGTAAGTCAACTTGGCTATGTTAATATTACGATTGCAGAAGAAGATAAGTGTATTACTTTGTTATGTTCTTTTCCAGACTCTTGGGATAATCTGGTTGTATCAATTGGTAGTACCACTCAATCTACATTGAAGTATGAGGATGTAGTTTCATTCTTATTATATGAAGAGATGAGGTGGAAAAGCATGGATAGTCATAGCAAAGATGATTTATTTGTAAGAGGTTTTACCCAATATAGGAACCTTGGTAATCCTTCGAGGTAGAGATCTAAATCTATAGGTAGATCTAAGTATCCAGAAAATCTTTGAGGAAATGCTAGAAGTGTGGTAAAATAGGGAATTATAAGAAATATTGCAAGTCTAAGAAGGTTGAAAAACCAAAGGGATATGATAGTACCTCTTTTGCAGAGGCAAAAACCTCCACTGAAGAAGGAGGTGATGTTTACCTGGAATCTACAAGTACACATGCAGACCGTGATGTATGGTTGATCAACTCAGGTGCGTCATACCATATGAATCCTCACAGGGAGTGGTTCTTCGAATATGAAAAATATGATGGTGGTGATGTATTCCTAGGAGATGAGTCGACAACAAAAATCTTGGGACGTGGAAGAGTTAAGTTGCTGCTAAAAGATGGAATGATTAGAACACTTCCTAGGGTTTTTCACATTCCAAAACTAGCCAGGAGCCTAATATTTGTAAGCAAGATGGATGATGCAGGAGTGGCTATTGTATTTGGAAAGAACACTTGCAAGATGGTACGAGGGGATATGGTGTTGATGAAGGGAGTTTGGTTTGGAACTCTATACAAGTTGTTGGGAAGCACTTATAATAATGGGTGTAACAGTTCTATTGTTCTTGAGAAGACAAATAAATAAGACAAGACCAATATCGTCCTTGAGAAAAAGACCATGCTATGGCATCAAAGACTAGGGCATATTGGAGAAAAGGGCCTTCGGACACTACACGATAAAGGCATGGTTGAAGGCATGTCTAATTTCACTCTGGATTTTTATTTCTGTGAACATTTCATATATGGTAAACAAAATTGAGTAAGATTCCCATTTAGTGCTACAAGAGCAAAGGGGATCTTAGAGTTGATACACAGTGATGTGTTTGGACCTGTTCCTGCTCCATCCCTAAGTAAATCTGTGTATTATGTTTAATTCATAATTGATTTTTCAAGGAACACATGGATTTATTTTCTTAGAAAGAAACTTGAGGTATTTGATAAATTTAAAGAGTTTAAGGCTCTAGTATAAAATCAGACTAAGAAGAAAATAAAGGTATTGAGAAGAGATAATAGTGGAGAATTCTATGGAAAAGAATTTGAAGAATTTTGTGAAAATGAATTCGAAGAATTCTGAAAGAAGTGTGGTATAGCAAGGTAGAAGACCACTCCATACACTCCTCAACATAATGGAGTTGCAGAAAGGATGAACATGACACTGATGGAAAATGCAAGGAGCATGATCAACAGTGTCGAGTTAGGACAAGAATTCTGGGCAGAGGCAATGGGTACAACATGTTACCTGGTCAATCAATCACCTTCATCAGCGTTGGATGATAAAAATCCACACAAGGTATGGTCTAGAAAGAAACCCTCTCTTCAACATCTTAGACTGTTTGGTTGTGATGCTTATGTACATGTTCCAAAGGAAAATAGAAGTAATCTAGATAAAAAGGATGAAAAGTGTATCTTTATTGGCTATAAAGATGGTGTGAAATGTTATAAGATTTGGAACCCATAAACCAATAAAATTGTTTACAGTCGAGATGTTGTTTTTAGAGAGGTAAAAGATGTGTACAAACAGGAAATCCTACCAACACAAGACGAACCTGAGAAAATAGATCTTGAGTTGGATGATTCAAAATCTGAATCATCTAAATAAGAGGAAACAGAAGAAGAAGAAGAAGAAGAAGAAAAAGAAGAAGAAAAGTAACCTCATACCCCAGTATTGACTAGAAAGGTATAGTCCACCTGATTTTCGTTCCAATTTTTCTTTATCTATTACTGATAATGATCCCAAAACTTTTAGGGAAGTAGTGAATTCAGAGGATAGTAAACTCTAGAAGAAGGCCATGGTTGAAGAAATGGATGACATGGATAAAAATGAGGCATGGGATATAGTTGAGTTTCCAGCTGGAAGAAAATATTTTGGTAGCAAATGGTTGTTTAAGAAGAAGTAATGCATAAGGTAAAGTGGAGAAATACAAATCTCGGTTAGTAGAAAAAGGTTATTCCCAAGTTGAGGCAATTGACTTTGGTGAAATTTTTTCTCCTATTTCCAAGTTAACTTCTATTAGATTTATTTTATCTATTTATGCTGCTTTTGATCTTGAAGTGGAACAGATGGATGTGAAGACAACATTCCTACATGGGGATCTAGAAGAAGAAATTTACATGAAGCATCCATAAGGCTTTGTAGTGAATGGAAAGAAAGAGTTGGTCTGTAAGATAAAGAAGTCACTATATGGTCTGAAGAAATCACCTAGGATGTGTGCTATGATGGAAATATCCTTACGGACCAGAAAATAGGGTTATGCTTTGCATGTAGATATGACCAAGAAAAAATCTACTTTCTACCTTCGTCCCCAGACTTAAATCCCATTTCCTTTAGTAAATACATGGCCAGATCAACCTACCTTGTTCTCGGCGTTCGATGTCAGTCCCTTGTCGCACTTGATTACTTGTTCGCAATTCTCCTTCCAAAGCTGACCTACATACAAGACAAGCAACAACTACACATGCATCTTACCTATAGACTAATGAGTTAGAGATTCAAACATGTACTTAAAAAACTATGAATAACTCATGAATTGGGACAAGAAACACATTTTATTTATTACTTTGAATGAGACAACTTACAAAAAGTCGAGACTAGCCATGGCTCCGCGAACCTGATCTTGGGATCCTCTTCAACTGTCCTCCAACTTCTTTTCTTAGTATCTCTTCTGGCACAAGGATGGCTAAAGGGTTGGGACAATGGGAATATGCAAATGGGTAGAGTTTCTTTGCTATATTTTTCCTCTACCAAATGGGACCCCTAGCCCTTCTTTTATAGGCTAGAAGAAGCTAGGTATTTGGATGAACCCTTGGCCATGCATGGCCTGGCGTTTCAGTTAACTCACCCAGAGTTGTGTGTTACGTTGGAAACTTTCCTTTTTTCGTGCTTTTGTCAGTCCACGCAGGTTGTTTTAGGCCAGATAGCATGTACACACATTCACTAATAGTGCAGAGTGCATGGGCCCTTATAAAAGAGATAATTTAAAGCATTGTTCAATAGTGCTTTGGCAAAGAAGGGATCTAAGATGGCTTGATTCCAGGTAAGCATGTATGGTGCAATTTAGGGTTATAACAATGTGGTAAAAAAAAATGACACATACATCCTTGGATTTGGATTTCTAGGAAGCAAGGCTGATCACTGTGTATATTCTAAGCAAGTTGGTAATCACTTCATTTATGTAGTGTTCCATGTTGATGACATGTTGTTGGTAGGAAATAACATGGATGTTATCAAGGAGGTGAAATCACAACTATCCTCCAAATTTGACATGAAGGATCTTGGTGTTGCTAACTTCATTCTGGGAATGGAGATTAAAGGAGATCATCCAAACATGAAACTCTAGTTGAATCAAAGAAAATATGTTTAGACGATATTGTAGAGGTTTAATATGCATGGAAGTAAAATGGTCAAGGTTCCTATTTCCATAGGTGTAAAGTTATCTGGAGATCAGTGTCCCAAGACACATGAAGAAGAAGAGGACATGTCCCATGTTCTATATGCCAGTGTATTTGGCAGTTTGATGTATGCAATGGTATGTACTAGATCGAACATTGCACATGCAGTGGGAGTTTTGAGCAGGTATAAGTTAAAACCAGGGAAGGAGCATTGGACAATAGTAAAGAGGGTCTTCAAGCATCTTCGTGGCACCACCAGTTATGGATTGTGCTACCAAGGAAGACTAGGATTGGACAGAGTGGTGGACATACATGGCTTTGTTGATGCAGACTGGGCTGGAGATATGGATCACAGAAGATATACAAGTGGGTATGTGTTTAATTTATTTGGAGTAGAAATCAGTTGGATGAGCAAAAGATAGGCTGTAGTGGCACTCTCAACTATAGAAGTTGAATACATGGCAACCACTCATGTAAGAATGGAAGAAATATGGTTACAAAGATTGTGTTTAGGTATTGGGTTGGTACAACAAGTAGTGAGATTAGATTGTGACAGTCAGAGTGAAATCTTCCTAACAAAGAACCCATATTACCATTCGAAGACAAAGCATATTGATGTATAGTATCACTTTATGAGAGACATGGTTGAGGAAAAGAAGGTGTTGCTAGAAAAGGTTGACACTTTGAAGAATGTTACAGATTCATTGACAAAGTTTCTGAGTACAGAAAAGTTCTCCTAGTGTAGAGTAACAATGGGAATTGTTGCCCTAGATTCTTGACTATATAATCCCCTAGACCCCTGGATGCAAAGAAAATAACAAGTGGGAGAATGTTAGGTATGTTTTATATTCTTTTCATGTGTGTGTGTGGGTGTCTCAGATATGACAACTACATCTGATTATACCTCATACTAGTTTTAGTAGATTTTGCTATTTTTAGCAGTTTACTAAAAATAATCCCGGTTTTAGGGATTAGGGTTTTGGTATCTATGGAATACCTAAAAACATTGTATATATTGTATAGTGAATGGTGAAATT
>JZKD02S1423761.1:766687-790808 GCA_000966675.3 Picea glauca | reverse complement strand
GGTCTTCTTACATCCGCCTAATTCTCTTTTATTGAAAGGTCTTATTAATATTGACCTTTATTACATCCGAATACATTAATCTACCCATGTGCGGGTTAGGACCTTAACAAAGAATCTATATGCATTGCTTTACTTCACAGGTTTAAAACTTACAAAACCATGGTGTAAGTCCTCCCATGGTATAGAAACCATAGTCATGTCTTCAAGGATAGCCTCATCTGAAGGTAATTCAAAATCTGTGAAATCACGCAACCGAGGGTTGACAATTCCAAAGGGTGAACTAAATTGACCACATTCCATTTGACGATGGAGGTTTTGGCTAGGATTGGCAGATTCTATCCATGAGTAATCACAAGTACGAGATCTTGAGGATCTACAAACAATGAGATCAGATTCAGAGGGAGACTCAAAATCACTCGTACTAAGAGGGGGAAGCAAGGGCTCCCAAGCCCCCATTGGATAAACCAATGAATCAATTGTTGAGATCAAGTCTCGGGAAGGAAAATATGATTACATAGGTTCCTACTCAGAAGCAATTAAACATCAAGGATAAGATGCCACATAATTATCCCGTGAAGGGGTCAAGTCTACACAAACACTAGGAACATGTAAAGGTGTAGTCTGAAATAATGTCAAATTAGGATGGTGATTATCAGGTGCCAACTGGTCAATAGTGACAATGCTTCCATTGTGTGGGAAATGTATGACCCGGAAGAATGTAGACACCACAACATTCATAGCATATACATAATCACACTTGAGAAGCATATTGAAATCTAACGGGCCTTGCACCACTATAACATCGACAAGGACAATATTCCCACCTAACAATATAGGCAACTGAGGAAGAATCCCCAAACATTCACTAGGAAATCTGTCAAAAGCCAACAAACCATGTGAAGAAAACACAAGCTTGGGATATTTGAAGACTTTCCAAACTGAGGACGATAAAATACTCGCGGAGGATCCTTCATCCATAATACATCGATAAATGTTTTTTGAACTAACTTCAACCATTATTTGAAAAGGTGCATAAGAAGGAAGGCCAGGCTCAACAATATCATTCCAATCAAAGGAAACCATCCTAGGGCTTGGAGGGGGTGTGCTCAGAATGAGCAGAATGCCCCCTTATTCTAAAAGTACAAAACTGGAAATGCTAAAAACATAGTCGATAGACACTTCACTCCCTAGGACAAGAGCAGTATCAACCAAAGATGGAATTGGCATGACCACTTTGGTAGACTCGACATTCTTCAAGAGAAAAGTAGGATCATCCAAATATTGCAATGGCATGACCACCTTGGTAGACTCGACACTCTCCAAGAGAAGAGTGGGATCAACCAAAGTTCATGACGACGTGACTACTGTCTCAACCAATGACTGCATAGGATGTGAGTCTACATGGTCTAAAGGCACATCACCCCTCAAAAGAGGAGTGGGATCGACTGATGACTGCATCGGCATGACCACTTTCTCAACCAATGGTTGAATAGGTTGAGAGACTACAAGGTCTAAAGGCACTTCCTCCCTCAAAAGCAGAGTGGGATCATCCGATGACTACATCGGCATGACCACTTTCTCACCCAATGGATAAATAGGCTAAGATACTACAAGGTCTAAAGGAACCTCGCCCCCCAAAAGAGGATTGGGATCAGCCGATGACTGCATCAACATGACCACTTTCTCAATCAATGGTTGAATAGACTGTGAGGGAACCTGAGAAGACTTAGAATCAGAAGAGCTTGCAGACAAGGACCACAATATTTGTACCTCTAGAATGTCAGGTCACAAATGAGTAAGGTGATATCCCTTGCAAAGATTACAAGGCAACTTATTCTTACGTCCTATCCATCTAGGTTTCTCAAGAGAATTAATTCCCCCAACATGACTAGTAGTGGATGGTTGCACATCTCCAGCATTACTTGTAGAGGTTGGTGATGGGTCTATAACATGACTTGCAAAGGCTACAGACCTATTACCAGTATGACTAGCAGGGACTGGACTTTTCCCCCAGCATGGCTTGCAAAGGGTGGGTGCTTTCCCCCAGCATAACTTGCATAGGCTGGGTTCTAGTCTTCAACATGACTTGCAGGGGTTGTCAACCTATCTCAAACATGACTCCTAGAGGTTGGTGATTTCTTCTTCCTATTATTCCTCTTTCTATTTAGTTTAGACTTTCAGTTACTGGTAAGTGTACTTTCACCAAAGGTAGGAGAATGAGAAGGAGAAGAATTTGCTGAAGAAGAAACATAAACAAGGTGCCCATGACTTAACATGCTTAGCTGGGAATCCTCAAGAGCATTTGGGACGTTTGGAATGGTACCCAACCAAGCTGGTAGTCCCACATTCAACCCAGGAATATACAAAGTGGTCATCAAAGGGACACCAACGTTTTCAAAGAAGGGAAAAGCACATGAATTCCCTTGTGAATGGATTCCTTGGTCGATATCATCTGAAGCTTTATCCATGAAGATATTATGTGCAGGTTCTCCCCTTGTGGGATTGCTCAAGTCCATAAAAGTCTCACACACTGACTATGAAGAACTAGTGTTATCAAAACAACTCCTATAAAGAGGTGGCTCCATGTTCTTAACTGAAAGACCGTAAATTCCTCGCAACCGATGGAGTGGGCAGTCTACCACCTTAGGTCAGGGACCCAAATCCATGACTGAATAAATCACTATGGAAAACTAGGGAGCACAGAGCACACACTAAAATTTCCTAAAGGAAAATCAAGCAAACAACTAACTAGTTGGAAGAACAGTTACACCAACCAACACTAGAGCAACTTACTGGTGCAAGTGCAACTCGAATACGGAAGCACCCTCTAGGTATACTCTGCAAAGCATGGCCTGATGTCTACCCTAGGTACTGCAGTATATGCCCACGGTCACCTGTGTAAGTCCCTAAAATGAAGGAAACTAGGTTGCCAACGCGTGAACAATCACCAGGCGAGTACAATTGGCAGTTAGGTGGACCACAATGAGTAGTGTATCAAGCTCAAAACCTATCAAGCGTATCAAAAGAAAATATTTTGAAAGACGACTGAGGAACTTGAACGTATTCGAGACCCATGAAGCTCTGTGGAAAATGCGATCAACAGAATCCCAAGACAAGTCGTCTATATGTGTTCCCCACTATGCTTGGTCCAACTTTGGAGGGGTTATCTCCGCTACCTTTCCGCACATGACCTCGTGTTTAGCCCCTGTGTTAGAGGGGGGTCTCGGATAATTTCCACATTACTAGACTTCTACACTCCTTAGCATAGACTCGTATGTTTATTTTCTAGCCTTGAATAGTTTCCTCTCCAATCTAAATCAAGGCTCTAGCCTAATCTAGTTGATGGACCCTACAAACATAAAGTCTAGTAAATTTTAATTAGCATTCTTTTCACTGGCTTGATTTACTCAAAAGGGTATGGTAGTGCAACTGATGTTGTTAGGACTATTGCAGAAAAAAGAAATGATAAGAACACTAGCAAAGAAGGATTATCTTTCTTATTTTTCTTTTGAAATGATTTTAAGATGAGAAGAAAACACTACACTATGCTAATTTCTTTTTCTTTTTCAAATAACAATGCAAGGAAAATGCCAAGAAAGAAAGAGAATGAACAAGCTATTTATTTTTTATTTATTTTTAATATTTTCTTCCAATCAAAGAAGTAACATAATAAGTTTAAAAAGCTAAAAGTAAGTTTAAGAAGCTAAAAATAAGTTTAAAAAGATAAAAATAAGTTTAAAAAGATAAGAAACAGAAGAAATATTTTAATGAAAAAGAAATCTATGCTTGAGTCCAACCTAGGCTAAAACTACTATGACAAAGACTATAATCAGAGAAGAAAATCCTTGAAAAAATGACTCTTGATAGGAAAGAGGATGACTGCCTCCTTAAAAAAAATTCTAGAAAGACACGCAACTGTGACTTCCACAACCAGCATATGCACATGGGTTGTCCAAGGGAAGGGTGCATATGCATACGTTCAGGCCCACTACAGGCCACGTGTGCCTCTTTTTTTCCTCAAAAAAGGAAGACAAGCAGCTAAGCTTAGGCAGGAGTACTGGTATTGAAAACCAGAAACCCTTAAAGGTGCAAAAACTTACTTTGACAAAGAAGAGGCAAGAAAATTTAGCAAATCAAAGCTAATCCTGAGGTTTTTACCTGACTATGGACTGTTCAATTAGAGACCTAGATGGACCCAAAAGATCCCTGAGATGGATTATTTCTACATGGGAGAGGATGACTACCTCTTCTTGAGAAGGATTTCCTGGGTTCTCAAACACGCAGCTAGCACTTCATCAGCAGGCGTACATAAAAAAACTGACTAAAGGCAGGGCGAGAGCATACGTAGGTTGTCCCACTATAGGGTGCGTATGCCTCTTAAGACTCTCAAAAATAGAAAAGAAATAGTCTGGTAAGTAGAGCAGGGAAGACTGGTATTGAGAACCAGAACCCCTGAACACTCAGACTTCTTCGAGAAACTCAAAAAAGGCAGTAAAACCATTTTCAAAATACCCAAAATAAAAAAAATCCCCAAAGAAGCCTAGAGAGTCCCCAGTGGAGTCACCAATTCTGATGTGAGTGGGAAATCCTGCTTACGGACTTAGAATTTAAGGGCTCTAATCATGCATGCAAAAAATGACCATTTAAAGGCCTCTACCTTTTCCTATTCTCCCAACACAAAACCTCACATTCATGCAATACAAAGGTGCAAACAAGATTAGGTAACTCTACCTTAAATCCTTTGTTTGATGTTGATCCCTTTTCTTTCACTCGCTCCTTGACTACAAGCCTCCTCCCAAAGCTGACCTACATTCACACATGGACAAACAAAGAGATGCAAACATGCATTTCATAAACTAATTGCTAGGTTAGATGTGACAATATCATAAAATAAATACACAATTTGAATAGATGATATGGTGGGATGAAAAAAGTATTCCTTTTTGTATTAATCTTCACAAGAATAAACTTTACAATATGTGGCCGACACTGCTCCTCGAACGTAGTCATGGGCTCCTCTTCACAATGCACCAACTACTCAACCTCAAAATACAATTGTAGGAAATTGGAGCAAAGGGGGGATAAATTTTGGCAGAGTTTCTATACTCTTCTTCCTCTTTTTCAAATGGGACCCTTAACCCTTCTTTTATAGGTAGTTATCCAGCTTAATGATTGGCCATAGGTAGTCAAACAGTTTTATCAATTTCTCGAAACTCTATTTCCCCTCTACAACTTTCCATTTTTCGTGCTTTTGTTAGTATACACGTGTTGTAGAAGGCCTGCAAGAGTATGGATGTGTGCATACATGGGACGTAGAAGGCCTGGGTGTGTGTGGCTCAAAAATAAGGATTTTTAGAAGATCTTGGCTCAAGAAAATGGAAACTAGTAGGGCCAGAGGCTAGGTATGCAGGTTGGGTGAAAATTAGGTTTAAAACAAAGAGTAGATAGGATGATTGTTTGGATGGGTCTTGCTACTCACCATGTACTTGAGTAGCACCTCTCCGTATAGTCTTCTTTCTTGGCCAAAAATAGGGAAGGTGGCATAATACATATCCATCTATAGGGTTCCCTTTAATTTCATGACCCACGATATGGATAACAACATGCCCAATTTAGGGGGGATGTCGACGACCACCACGTCCATAACTATATTCTTAGAAAAAATTTGAGATAATGACATACAAAATATTTTATGAAACCCAAACATTTCATATTCCTTGAGTCAAAGGAGAAAATATCCTTATAGGGCATGGTGATGTCCAAACCTAACTCATCCATCACCACATTTGGCATGAGATTGTGCAACGCACTCGAATCCAACATGGTGTTATGCAAAGTCATGTCATGGATTTTGAGGCCGACATAGAAAGAGGGAACGTCCTTAGTGTCACCAATCTCTTCTATGCATAGACCAAATAAAATGGTAGGGTGGTCTTCATGTACATTCAGGGTATAATGAACCTCTTCCATATTCAACATTTTAATGATATGATCAAGATAATCTCTCTTCTTTATGAGCTCATTAAAAGGGACATTGATTTTAATTTTGGCCATTTCATTCTCAAAGTTAAAGGGGGGAGGATATTTATCTATCTCATGGATTCCCATCTCCTTACTCTCCTCTAGCGCTTTATTTAAATCTTCCTACTTTGAGTTTCATTTCTTTGTCATGTCCCTTGTTGGATTTTCTTTCTTTGGTCGGATTGCAGAAGGACAGTTCTCTTGAGGTTATTTTGTGGGATTCATTTGCTGAGGCTCTGCAGACATGTTTCTACTCCTGAGGTTGTATTGGTTTTGAAACTACATGATGGAATTGTGATATCCTTTCTTGAATTCCTATGTTTCTAAAGACATTGTGTCCTTAGTCTCCAACATAATACCATAATTCACATCCATGAACTGATTGTGTTATCCCTTCGTCAAAAGAACATGTGTGTCTGACTTATCACAACAATGCATATGATCTTGGATCATCTGATCAAAATATTCATTTGCGTAATTGTTTTGGAATGGAGGTCTTATTTGTTGATCACCCTGCTCTCTCTGGTCACTCTGCCTGATCTGCAGGACCAGAGCCCTTCTAAATTTTTTATTTATGGGATGGAAATCATTTTTCTCTTGGGCAGTGGGCTTGTTCTCCATGTACATATTTTCCATAAGATTCTACATAGTCTTCATCCTCAAGTTGAACTTTTCATTTGACAATTGAGATGTAGAGGGATGCACGTCTATTTGGGGTTTCTTTCCATTTCTGTCAAAGTGTTTTTTGGTATTTCCCCATGCCATCATATTTACTTAAACTTCGATTGTGTGGCTCATCATAGTGCCTAAAGCAGTAGATCTTATTTCTCTCAGCAGCAAGGAGAAATCGTTGTCAAAGGAGTCGGCGTATCGAAGTTGTGTAGCTTTGGAAGGTAGTTGAATTTATGTGGGGATTGAGTTGTAGAACTTCATGAATCAGGTTCATAACTCTTGCACTATTTCCTATGGTTCTATATTCATGTTGTTTTACTGCATTAGTAGTTGCAGAGGATTCTTTTTGTCTCCCCATCTAGCAAGGAACGATGTTTCAAATGCTATGAAAACATGCATGATTGTTTCTCTAAGGGACTTAAACCACTTCCTAAACTCCCCTGAAATACTTTGCACAAAAAATCTCATTTTAACATCCTCAAGATCGACCTCTTCTAGATCAACAAAATAATTGAACCAATCCAAGTTCTTTTGGGAAGAGGTGTTTCCTTCAGCATCATATAGCTTGATCCTTTGATTATAGTTCTGGGGAAAATCATGTTGTTGGGATGGTAGGGAAAGAGGGGAGAATCAGACGGCCATTTCTCTAGGAGGGTTTGAAACTGACAAAATTTTATGAGTGGGTATTACAACATCTCATGTGATTTTTATTGGTATCAAATACTGAAACCTCTTCTCATCGAAGACTATCTCATCCAAGCAAGTTTCTGATTTAGACCTAAAAAGGGTTTGTTTGAATAATGTATCAAAATCAAGGTCGTCGATTCTTTGTACACCATATTTGGGTAAGGATAAGTTTTTTTCCAGGCAATAGAGTGGGTCTAGCGCCTATTCCTTTGCCCTACAAAAAAAAAAATGGGATTAGACATTACTGCTACAAGGTCCAGATCAGGATTGGATCTAGTATAAACTATCTTTGGAGATGATATTTCTAAGTCATACTACTCTATTCTACTGGTCTCATTCATTGGAGTTTCCAGGGTAAAGGTTTCAACCAATATAGACGTTTGGCCCATTATTACTCTTTGGGTTCAAAACTATATATTTAGTCATTCCCTTGGGGAAAGTTTTATTCAATTTCATCCCTGACAATGGTGCCAAAATGTTATCTCTCCATAAATTCATTTGGAACAGAAAACAAATGACAGAGGTAACCTACAAACCAAATTTAAGTTCAAAAAATAGCCTTTCCAACCTAGATAGGGCTCTATATGAGACTTTGTCTCTAAATAGATAATGGTTTTGAATTGTTGGCTAGGTTTATTGTGTTCGTGTGGTATTTCTGGTTCTGTTGGCAAGGAATACAAAAACTTGGGCCATGGATTTAAATTCCATAAAGTGAGAAAAATAAATTACTTGGTGACTAAAACTTGAGAGGATAAAGGCTAAGCAAGATATGGTCTTTCATTTCAAATTCATTGTGTGTGGTGAGAGAAAAATACATAAAGAAACTCAAAGAACCATTGGAGATGAATTTTGAATTACTTAGAAGAAAACACATGCATTTAAATGGCGAAGTCTAAAGCACCGTGTGATGAATTCTATACTTATAAATTGTTCTGATTTAAACAGAATACAAATATGGATATACATAAAAAAATAAACATGTACATAAGATAGATCAAAATACATAAAACCACTACCATTAGAATCTTTTCATCAAAGTCTCGGGATGTTTTCTTTATATTTCAATTGGGTTTGAAAGTTACATTCGACAATCACTGTCTCTACTACTTTTCCAACCAACCCGACTTACATTGAAAAGATGAAATATATAGAAAAAGATGTTCCTCTTGGGTTTCCATGCCCACAAATACTACTCCTAGAAATTCGACTCTTTTGAATGGCGCTTATTAAAAATAAAAACTCGATTGTACCCAATCATGTCATAACTTACGTCTTTACCATGATGGTTCGACCATCAACAAGATTCCATCATTAAGAGGTGATGTGATGGAGCTTCTCCTTCGAAGGGTCATCTGGATGATCTAACACTTTGTCAGACTTTTGACACCCAGTGTAACGGGATTTTGTTGATGTCGCATGATAATTTGCAGTGGTATGCATGTGGTGGGTAATTGTGGACTATCATTCGTGTTTCCTAGATGAAAATGACGGTCAAAGGACTACACATTTTCTTCAAAAGTGTTGTGTGTTCAACCTACACTTGTCCTTCTTAACATGTGAGTTTTCAACATCTGCATGATGTATATACACCGCGTGGATATGCATCATATTCCTTACTTACCGACAGGAAATAGGACATGCAGAGAGAGGAATTTTGCATCACATTCAAAAAGAAAAAACAAGCTCTGGTAAATTGTGTTTCTAGCCTTATCTGCAGTCTTGATTTCTAATCATTTTTCTTCAGGACCAATTCATCCTTTTTAGATTATTTACCTATTTTTGCAAGACCCTGTTCCCCTTCAGCTTCACTTAAGTACTGGATAGATCTGCATAGATGTTTTCCATGGCTGGTCCACATTCCTTGAAATTCTTCATGATTTTCTGCTCTAACATTATCTGTCCCTCACACAGCTGGTTGATCGTGTCTTGTGCTTCTCTAAGATGCCTCTTAATACAATTCACATTCCCTTCTTGGCTCTGCAAAGCTAATGTCTTGAAATTCCTTTCTGCTCACTACTTTCTAAACTCCATATTCTCTTGGTACAACTCAGTAATAACGAGTTGTGCTTTCTTTAGTTGTTGCAACAATTATCACAAATTCCCCATCTGAAACCCTCAAAAGGTTCTAGCCGAACAACGCGCATGAGTAAATTCTCAGTAAACTATTGGGTGCATGGTTCATTTGGACCTTGGGCCTCCCCATTCTCCTTTTTCTTCATTGGCCTGCCTCTTTTCTGAGGTATTGATTTTTGGGGAGACGATACTTCCACTATATTTCATTTTCCTACATTCCCTTCTATTCCCGCCTCCGTGCTATGAGATGTTGCTTCTCCCATGGGTAGAGGGGGATCTCATTTTGGATCCCTAGCTATGTCAGCTAAAAGAATAAATGAATTTGAGTCCTTTCCCAATTGCCTCAATTTCTCAACTATAAACAATTTTATTAGTGAGATGTGGGATACGTTCTTCTTTGGCGGGTTTGCTTCAGCTTGGACGTTGTTTGCCATTCCACCTAGACTTTGGTGCAAGAAGAAAGGTAAGTTCAATGACCTCTCTCCTGTGAAATGCATCAACAATTTGATGTGATGTGGGTGTATTTTGTCGGAATTTCTTTCACAGGTGAAATACTTTCTAATCACCTTCAAGAGCTTCTAAAAAGGCTCTCGTAGATATAAACTTGGAACACCTGTTCTGATCTTCCAGTTCAGGAAATTAGGTTTGATGAATTCTTTGTAGCATAGCACATTCAAAGGCATGCCCTCTGACCATCTCTCACCATGTGAAGGGATTTCCATCGTGGATGATAGATTTTCCTCCATCACCCGAAATGTGATTGCTACAATAACTGCATGGAACCCATCAAATATGAGCATGAAATATTCCGCCAGTTTCACATTGTATCCTTGGATTTTCTTGCAATAATGTATGCATCTGACCTATTCGAAATATGCCCTAACATTTGGATCTTCGTTGATCAATGCCAAATCTTGAGGCTAGGGCCTCATAGTTCTTCCACTTCATTCCCTCTTCCCTATGTTTTGGGATGTCATTATGGTTAAATGCGTGTTTTTTCTATGCACATGGTAGTGAAGATGACACCCTTTTAGAATGACAAATGGATAATGATATTCTTAGTCTAGACCTATCAGACGGGAAATAGAAGAACTTTTCATGATAAGAGGAAATGACTTTAGGAATTCACTGCACGACCCCTAAGCACCATGAATAATCTCGGTGCAAGAATGGGTCGATGTTGTGACAATGATGATGACATGCTCGTTTTAGTGGGGGGGCATAAAAGAGAATTTGGGTGTGAAAAAAAACTTTGAGGATGAGGGGATGAATGTGAGAGTATTTTTTTCCCAACAAACTATCTTGTGACCAACTCCGACATGATCTGAACCATGATTTAAGAAAGAAAAAATTCGACAATCTTGACTAACTCGGTTTGTGACATAGTTGATGGAAATCATACTTCCTACAACAAGAAAACTCGGGGCTTGCAGGAAAAATTATAGACCACGCATAAAATTGTATGGTAAATGAAATACATGCATAATGACTAGCATTTATAACTGAATGGTTGAGGGATGGAATCATGTTAGAAGACACTGAATTCATGGTGATGATAATTTTTGAAGCAATCTTAATATTTGTGTAGCACACTCGTGCGACGGGCACACTTCAAAGTGTGTAAAGTACAGATGATAAGAGCTATAGAGTATACATGATATGAGCACCGTGATTTCTTATCCCTTCTAACTTCATAATGAGGTGATGATGGTCATTATATTTACCAACATGACCCTTACTCTAACAACTTTCCTCAACCTTTGGCATGTAAAACCCCTCTTTCTGATAGGTGTTATAACCCTAATTTGAACCAGATATGATTACGTGGCATCAGACCATCTCATTTTACATATTTTTCCAAGCCACTATTGAAGAAATCTTCTTAAAAACACCCTTTTTTAAGGCACACACACCTTGATCCACTACTGCAAGCGTGTATACACTAGATGTCCCACTATAGCCCACGTATACCTACAAAAGCACGGAAAATGGAAAGTTGCAAATGAAACTCATAGTTTTTGGTAAGTTACCTAAACTGTTTGACCGCCCATAGCCAGTCACTCAACCAAATACCTATCCCTTTCTAGCCTATAAAATAAAGGGTAGGGGTCCCATCTGAAAGGAGGAAAATACTTGTAAAGAAACTCTACCCGAATTCGCATTCCCTTTGTCCCAACCTTTTGCAACTAGTGTTTGAAGAGAAGCATATACAAAAAAAGTTGTACCATAGTTGAAGAGGAGCCTAGGACCAGATTCTAGGAGTAGTGAGAGATCTCACTATTGTAAGGTTACTCTTGTGAGATTAATAAAACAAGTACTTTTCCCATCCCGTCATATGATATTGTCAATATTTAAATTTGATTGTATCTTGATAGAATCTCTAACCCATTAGTTCATAGATCTATGTATGTTAGGAGTTCTTTGTTTGTATATTTGTGAATGCAGGTCAAATTTGGGAGGATATTTGCAGTCAAGGAGCAAATGAACATTAAAGGATCGACATCAAACACATAAACTAATGTACAATAACTTGATCTTTTTAGCATTGTATTTTCGTATGAATAATGGGGTTTATGATTGGGATGTTGGTAAGAAGTAAGAGACTTTAGGTCATTTTCTGCATGCATTACAGAACCCTTAATGCTAGTTCGTAGGGGGTTTCCCTCCCACAACAGAATTGGTGACCGTATTGGGGAGATATCTAGGGTTCTTGGGGATACTTTTTGGGTATTTTAAATTGGTTTTATTACCTTTTTACTGAGTTTCTGCAAAAGTATGAGCTAGTAGGGATTCTGATCTTCCATACTAGTACTCCCTTATTTCTTCGCTTGGCTATTTTTCTTTTCCAGGAAGCCAAAGAGCCATACACAGCCTATATAAGGCCCGCACGTGTATAAACGTGCCCTGAATTCACCCAGCCCGCATACATACGCTGGATGCTGAAGGATCAATAGCATGTCTGAGTCCAAAAAAATTCTTTTTGAAGAGAGGCAATCATCCTCTTCCCTGTTAGAAGTGATCCTTCTTAAGGGTTTTATGGATCTAGTTATGGGTCTTTGTTGTTGTAGTCTGTAGCCTATGTATAACCTCAGATTATCTTTTCTTTATCAAGCTTCCTTGCATCGTTTTCTGTCAAGAGTAAGTTTTTGTACCTTTAAGGGGTTCTGGTTTTCAATACCAGTACTCCTTGCCTGATCTTAGCTCCTTGTATTTCTTCTTTTGAGGAGAAACAGAGGCACACACGGCCTATAGTGGGCCTGAACACATGCATATGTGTCCTCTCTTTGGGCAGCCCACGTGCATACACTAGCTATTGAAGTGACAGTTGTGTGCCTGTCTAGAAAATTTTGAGGAGGCAGTCATCCTCCTCTCTGTCAAGATTCACTTCCCAGGTTTTTTTTCTTGTTTCATTATGGTCTCTGTCATAGTAGTTTTAACCTAGTTTGGATTCCATCATAGCTTGATTTTTCATTGAAATTTTTCTTCTGTTTTTCTTTGTTAGGTTTTTAGATGAGATAGTGAGTCAATCTAATCTACCTTTTGGTTGTCGGTAAATCCCCGTAGTTTGTGGTTGGCCAGAAGTTCATTTTGGCCTTGTCTTGTCTTTATTTTTCTTTTTTTTTCACCTTTTTTTCTTCAGAAAAGGAGAAGACATACAGTTATAAATTTTCTTGTTTTTAAAGGATAATAAAAAAAGAGAGAAGCTAGATTTTAAGTAGTTGGTTGTTTGCATTAATCATCAGGAAAAATATTGTTTTCGTAAGTTTTTGGTTGTTAACTTAGGACAATATGTAGATCATGGTCGACTGAAATCATGTTTTGAGTTTTTTGTTAAAAGATCTTAGGAAAAAAAAAGTTTGAAAAGTTGGTTAAAGAGTTTGAAGTTGCAAATCTTTATTTTTGAAGAAGTACTTTGTTTTCAAACATTGCATGTTCTTTCCTTTTTGTTGCTCAAAAACATCATTGGTTTCATTTTCATCTCCTATGACTTAAAAAACAACTACCAAAATTAATGATTAATTAAAATCAACTAGACTTTATGTTTGTAGGGTCCATCAACTAGTCTAGGCTAGAGCTGTGATTTATGATTGGAGAGGAAACTTTTCAAGGATGCTAAAACAAACATAAGAGTTCGTGCTAGGGAGTGTCAAAAGTCTAGTATCATGAAATTTATCTGGGACCATCCTCTAACATAGGGGGTAAACACAAGGTTGCATAAGGAAAGGTAGCAAAGATAACCCCTCCAAAGTTGGACCAAGCGTAGTGGGGACACATATAGAGGGCTTGTCTTTCCATTCCATTGATTGCATTTGGCACAGAGCTTCATGGGTCTCGAATCCATTCTAGGTCCTCAGTCTTCTTTCGAAACACTTTCTTTCGATACCCTTGATAGGTTTCGGGATTGATACCCTGCTCATTGCGGTCCACCCGACTGTCAACTATACCTGACTGGTGACTGTTTGCGTGCTAGCAACCTAGTTTCCTATCTTTCTAGTGACTTACATAAGTGACTTAGGGGGTATACCATGGTACCTAGGATAGACATCGGGCCACACTTTTCAGAGTATACCCGGAGGGTGCTTCTATATTCGAGTTGGACTTGCACTGGTAAGTTTCTCTAGTGTTGGTTGTTATAACTGTTCTTCCACCTAGCTAGTGACTGCTTGTTTTATCTCATAGGTACTTTTTTCTAGTGCATGATTGTCTTACAATGATTATAGATTTCCCTACTATGTATTTGATCTTATCACATAGTGGAGTATCAAGAGTTCCACCGATCGCGAAGGATTTTGGGCCTGCCACTAGTTGACCTTGAAACCCTTCCCCGCGCCATCACTAAGGAAAAAATTAGACCAACAAGGGTCTTTTCAGACAACCAAGTTACAGGAAATTGTGCCCGACCCATGTTCAAGAGGAGAACATTTGATTCTGGAGGAACCAATCATTTCTGACCTTGGATCACAATCTCTTGGTCAATATAAATCTCCCATCATTGATCTATCGACGCCCATTGTCATACAGGTTCTACCTTCTGAACATCGGGTATTGTCACAAGTAAAAATGGAAGTAAATGTTGCTACTTCTTCAGGGAATACTCATATTTCATTCATGATTGTCACTATGGGGGGTGTTCCACCTCCTAACCAATCGTCATCATTCCATGCTACTATGGTCGCGAATTGTTCTACATCGAGAAGTGGTCTGATTATGTCTATGGCAGAAGTCACTACTCTATTTACCTAGAATGCGACATGCCCTCCGTTCTCATATGGGATGCCTAGCTTCGGTACGAGTATTGTAATTTCCTCCTCCACTCTATAGACTTTAGGTCTGGGGGCAGGGAGTTCCAACGCTCCTCTACAAGGATCAATGGGGGACACTTCAAATCCCTTTATTGCTTTCCATTACGATGGGGGTCATATACCCTGTTCATCCCCCTTGCTTGGAGGTGTTCCTCAACACTTTGTCAGGATTAACATAAAATTGTTTGGAGCAGGTAGTCAAGCACTCCCTCCTTATAAAATTTTGATTGGTTTGACACCTTTCTCTTTCTTCGTTGCATTTGGTAACAATGCTTTCTCATCAGCTGTTGTCTCGGTCGGGGGAAACCCTAGTTATGGACAACCACATCCTATACAGGGTACTATTCTTGCACATGGGGAACACTTAGGAATTCATTCCTAACAAGGACCTTGGAATCTGTGGCAGGGACCATTCCCCTTTCCAAGGATGTCAATAGGGGGCAACCCCTTCCATACCTAGTGCAACCCCGGGAAATGACCAACGCATATGCCTGTCGGACTAGTAGGGGGAAACCCCTCCCAAAATCCTTGGAATGTGATGCAAGATAAACCCTTTACGTCCTATTATGGGAACCAACCGATGATGTCTCAACAAGTGAACAATCCATACACCAGTCACGACCATGTTTATTATCAGAGCCCTGGCCATCAACCTAACTTTTCCTGGAAACCTAGTGCTAGTGAAACTCTAGGCTCCTTTTTCCCTGGCTACAATCCACAAACAAAACTACCATTTCTGGAAACCCTTCACTTGCCATATTTAACAAGGCTCTTAAATGACCCCATCTGTCGTGATCCAAGTTGGCCTCCTATGTCGACCAATTTTCCAATGGACATTCCAAATTTCAAGGACAATCCTAATGAATATCCTAGAGATCATGTGACTACTTTCCACTTATGGTGCTTGTCCAACTTGTTAAGAGATGACTCCATTCAATTGCTATTGTTTCAATTCACTTTCATAGGGAGTTTTGTGAAATGGTACATCGAGCTCGACTACTCATGATACTCTTCCTTCAGCGAATTGGCAATGGATTTCTTGAACCATTTCCAATTACCTGTGAGATAAGATGCTGACACTGAATAGATGGACAATTTCGAGCAAACAAAAGAGAACAATATCTCATATTGCATCCGATAATAGAGATGCCAAAAGAGTTTAATAAAATTTCTATTCCCACCAACATTCCTACTAGAGTGGTTCCTTAAGTCTTTGGTACCCTAGTTATCTAGATACATCACAACATCCAGAGTGTTTTCCGAGGAAGATGTGATAATGAGATCTCAATAGATAGATATAATGTACTCTTAGCCTGGTTTACTCTATGATATTTTTCCAAATGCACCGAGGTCAATCCTTGACAAAAACAGACAAAGGTTTGGACCACTTGTTGATGGCAGTATTGGTTCAGCACAAACAAAGCCTGCTGATCCATTTTCAAATTAATTGCAACAATTGGCAATACAATAGACAATGGCCAACCATACCATGGGTTTGGTTCTTCCCCTACCCAAAATTTGTATGTACATAGTGTGCAAACAACGAACCCAAAGGCCACCCAACAATCTGATGGAAAGAAGAAACAATGAAAGAAGGGTAAGGGGTATAAAAAAACCACCAATAATGTTGGTGGGGATGACATTGAAAATAAGAAGTGGAAGTATCCTTGTAATCTTTGCAAGGAAGACCACCTGACCCATCAGTTCCCTCAACTTGCAGAGGCCCAGAAGTTATTGGCACAACAACATCATGTCATGTTAACGAACCGATTTCCACATGGGAAAAATCTAACTCAAGCCTCCTCGATCATGGAAGGGGGTAGTCAAGGACCCCCTCGATCTTCAAGTATCCTTCATCCTCAAATGTGTATATGATGAAAGGTGATGCCTATATATCGACTAGAGCACATGATTACAGAAATCTAAGCACCTCTGAGAAGGGTAAAGAAGCTGAAAACCCACCACTTCCTCTCTAGATTGAGAAGACATTGGGAGAAACAATGACACTCATCCCAAAAGGTGCATTCAAGAAAGATTCTCACAATCCAAATGCAAGGGTCACCCATAAATACTCTGTGGTGGAGGATTTATCACAAACCCCTTGTGCGATGTTTGCTTTCAAAGTCCTCTAGAGTTTCCCTTCCCAGGGAAAGGATTTGTTAGCTTCCCTAGGATCTTTTGAGACTTGTAATCCATGAATGATCATGCTTGATATGACCGACTTAAAACCTTGTCTTCCTTACCATGTATCTTTTCAGATAGAAGTGGCTTACACAACGAAAATTTTTACACGAAATATTTTCCGTATAGTGGTGGATGAGGGACCCTCGACATGTGTGATGTCTTTGGTGTCTTAGAAGGCCATAGGCCAACCCATTTTGTCTCCATCACCTACTCTTCTTACAACCTTTGACAGTCATTCTTTCTGACCACATGAGATCATTCCCTCTTTCCCCATGCATTTATGGGGAAAAACCGTGTGCGTCAAAGTTGAAGTGGTCGATGTGTCTCTCGACTACAATATTTTGTTAGGAAAGAATTGGACCTATTGCATGCAAGAAGTGGTCGTGAAAGTTTTCTGGGTCTTGTTGTTTCCACACGAGGGTCAGATCGTGACCATTGATCAGTTATCCTTCTCTGGTCCTGACCCTTCATCAGGAGTCTCCACGATCTCGATGATTGATAACCCTCAGCCCGACATCGTCAACATAGGGGTTGGTTTGTTCCCACCTTTTATGGGTACTTTTGATTACCCACCTCCGACTGACAATGTCCATTACATGACAGCTATCCCTGACTAGCCTTGGCTAAAAAATTTCAAATCTCATCGTTTTGTACAACGTAATTTAACGATCCATGGACTCTTCCTTCCCCATCAAATAAGATGGAAGGAAAAAAGAACCATGGCATGGCCATGCCTTTGTCTGTGACAAAAGTTTCATACTCAATCATTCAACGAGCTTTTGCCGAACTCGATCCAACTCCTGCACAAGAGTTAGATCCAGTGCTCAAGACTATTTGGTCTCAAGGTTCCATTGCTGATATAGATTCTTTAGACTTGGTATTGCCTTCAGATGAGGTGATTATTTAGGCAATGAATAGTCTGTACATACCCTGGGATGATCTTCATCATAGATCCTAATTTGTTCTAGAGTTAAGATGAATTGAAGCAGGTGAATTCACTATGACTATGAATGAAGATAACGATTGTCCTATCAATCCTTTGGCAACACAAAATGTTTACGCTGAAGAAAATATGGAAATAATAGCTGAAACGATACCTATTGACATCTCTAGAACCCCTAACATCATGGAGAATATATTCGTCAAAGAGGATTTCTCCCCCAAGGAGATTCAAATCTACACAAATTTATTTAAAGAACTTTGCAACGTGTTTTCCTGGTCTTATGAGGAAATTCCAGGCATAGATATAAGAATCGTCAAACATGAAATCATGACTTATCCTGATGTCAAGCCGGTCCAACAGAAGATTCATCCAGTCAATCCTAAGAATGCAACAACTGTCATGGTTGAAGTAGAGAAACTACTTAAAGTTGGTTTCATCTACCTCATCCAATTGACTCAATGGGTGTCAAATCCCATGCCATTCAATAGAAAATAGGGTACGATTCGCGTATGTACAAACTTCTGTGATCTGAACAAGGCATGCCAAAAGATAATTTCCCCATGCCATTTATTGACCAAATAGTCGATGAATGCACAGGTTGCGAGGCTTTTTCATTCATGGATGGTTTTTTGGGATATAATCATATACAAATCAAACCTGAGAACCAACACAAAACTGCTTTCATTTGTCTGTGGGGTACATTCATTTATCGTAAGATTCCTTTTGGTCTGAAAAATGTTGGAGCTACGTTTCAGAGGTCCATGCCTTTTGATTTCCACGAACTCAAACCAATTATACAGAATGTCACCAATTATATAGTTACACAATTATACAATAGATTTCACCACAGTGAAAAAGATAACATAAAAAATACATGGAAATCCCCCTACAATAACATCATGAAAATGAGATGGAAATCCCCCTACGTTTCTTGACGTCACCAATTATACAATAGATTTCACCACTCCCTTAGTCAAACGCATATGTTGATTTAATAGCCTTGGATAATTTTACTCATAAAATCCTATTCCAAGGCTCTAAATCCTAAGCTAGTTTGTGCACCCTAGAAAAAAAATCATTTCTAATCAATTTTAATTTCTCAGTGTTTCTTTTAGTGGCCTTTCTTACTCAAAAAAGGTGCAGCAATGAAACTAATGATGGTATGAATCAACAAGTAAAATAAATGAATATGAATAAAATGCAAAGTCCTAACTTCAATTCCCAATAAATGATAAGATTTTCAAATGCAATTTTCAATTTAGTTCTGCAATTCCAAATAAGATGCAATATTTCTATACATGTGCTAAGATCAATGATAAGCACCCAAAATATGAAATGCCAAAAATGAAAAAAGCCTAGTATTTTTGTATTTTCAATATAAAAGAATGAAAATGCAAGGATTGAACAACATCTTGAGATAGAGATTCGATTGTATGTAAACAGAGAAAAAACAGGTTGAATATCAAGAAGCAAACACCCAACCCAATATACAAGGACAATCAATGTAAAGGATGATGAGAAAGGCACTGCCCAAAAATTCAACGAAAGAAAGGTTTCCTATCATTCTTCAGGCACTTAGGAGTCATAACAGAGACCCAATAAGACTCAAAAAACATCACAACTGACCAAACAACCATCAAACTTAGAAACCAAACAAAAAAGGATGATGTACATGACTATTCAGGAGAAAACCATGTATATACATCTAATGCAGAAGGAAGACATGCATATGTACGTGATTGTCAGGAAAAAACCTACGTATATGTGTTAAAACACTTCTAAGATAAGGATAAGGCCAAGAAAATCAAACTCAAAATGAACAAAGGTTATCAAGAAATCAGATGACAAGAAACTCAATATAAATGAGAGAAATCGAAGGAGAAAAACACTCCAAACCCTGAAAATAATATTTTGCCCCCAGTATGGTCACCAATTATGTTATGAGGAAAATCTCTCTATGGCTCGGGGTAAACCACAATAGACGGAAATGACTACAAAAATCAACTCCAATATCATATATGCTATATAATAACATTTTCTAACAAGACAAGATAAAGAGCCTACCTCATCCAGATGTTTGATGAAGTCCACCATTGAGAGATTGACTCAAAATAATACACCTGCAACTTGTCCTTAAAAACCAAGAAATGTAAGCATATGGTGATAATATATAAGGTTAGCACATTCAATAGCATAATCCATCAACATTCATAACAAATATTCCCATTGAATAACAATTCAAATATTTTCAAGATATTAATTGGATGAGAAAAGAGTATTTCTATTAAAATGTAATCAACAAAAGTGAATGAATTACAAACTTCCATGTCGACACAGTTCAGAA
The DNA here is from genome assembly GCA_000966675.3 of Picea glauca. NCBI lineage: Eukaryota > Viridiplantae > Streptophyta > Pinopsida > Pinales > Pinaceae > Picea > Picea glauca. The sequence continues at coordinate 770,581 of JZKD02S1423761.1, read as the reverse complement.
CCGATAAACTAAGTCCCTTCCAGCTGGGTCTCCGACACTTCAATCCTCCACCAAAGGAAAGCTCATATAAGAGATGCAATGAGGTTCTCCATCAAGTAGGGAAGATCTCGGGGATTGAACAATGTGTTCAAACTTAAAAGGACAAAGGGATGCAAACTCAATATGAAGTGAATAATTTCTCTAGAGTAAGTTTTCTCTCAATGTTGATTTATTATCCTCTTTTCCATATCTTGGATATGACCCCTTTATATCCTTCAAGTGGAACTGAAGGGTCAATTCAAAATGTTTCCAGTATATGGAATGTCAAGGATCATGGATCCCGTGACGTGACATGGAAACCCGACACTGCAGAAAACTAGATGTACGCGGGTTGTAGTGGTGCAACCTATGTACATGCATGTTTTCTAGTAGTTAGGGTGCGTACATGTGGACACATGTTTTTTATCTCTAGGATTTGCAAAAACAGACTTCAAGTCTGCATAGGGAAATGGAAAAAGGCCTTCTGAGAAAATTTTCATAAGGTGAGGCAAATATTGCTATAACCGGAGTGTGATGTGTGTGATATCAAGTGTAATATTGGATATTTCTGAATAATAAAGAAGAAAATCCCTTCCCGTGGATGTTGCCCCACATTGGGGTTTTACCACATATATCTGGTGTACTTTTTTCTCTTTTCTCTTTCTAATTATGATTAAATGTTGTTTTTATATGTATAGAATGATAGTCTATTAAGGTTCTTATGTGTAATATTATTGTATGTTTATTCATATTTCCCAATATTATAACAAACCTGAAAAATTATACTTTATTCTCCACATTTATGTCAATGAAGTATGAAGGATCACTTGTTCTTGTGCAAAATAGATTGGTTGTTTACATGTAGCACCCTTATGACCTATATAATGAGTTAATAAAAATACTATGGATCAATCCAACATTCTTGTTGACTCCATTGAATACCTATTTTAGTTATCCCTATAGGAAATACCACAACCCTTAGATCAGATACCTCTGACCCCTATGGGTTCATCTCTGTTGGCAAATATTTAATAGACAACAAATGCTTGTCATTGATGGCAAGTAAAGCAATGAAGATGGCATGAGTATAGAAAGTATGTAATAGATTGCCATAATATGCTACAGAGAAGATTCGAATAAGCTTAGAAGAGATAGTGTAGAGGATTATTGACAAGAATCATCAATGACAAGATCAGAGTAAGAGGAACAAAGTAAGCTTGGGAGGAGAAGCATTTCTGATCATTGCATCCCATTCAAAATTCCTGAAAGAAGGAGGACCGTCAGATATGTTAGTAGAAAAGAAGAATTCAAAGAAGAGGATGACATATCTCAGGCATCAGATCTGAGCATCACATTCAATCATCGTTGGATCATGAACAATCTGCATGATCTTTAAAAGTGCAAGGCGAAGAGAGTTCACAAAATCTCGATGCAGACACAATGAAGACTTGTGAAATCACGAAAATATCCTGACCGTCAATACACCAAAAGATGTGGACCGTTGATCTAAGATCCATTTTAGAGTTTCACCTATCGCGACTTGGAGTGACAAGAACTTCCATCGAAGAAATCACAATATGCGAAATCACGATTTAATCGTAGCCGTCAGTTCGAGGTTTGTTCTGGACCGTTGAACTGAGCTCCATCTCGGAGTTTCGTGACTCGCAACTTGGAGAGGCAAGAGATATGACCATTGAAATTGCGATATAATCACAGCCATCAGATCAAGGTGTGATCTGGACCGTCGACTCCATTTTGGAGTTTTGTGACTCGCGACTTGGACAGGCAAGAAATATGACCATTGAAATCACGATATGCGAAATCGCGATCTAATTACAGCCGTCAGATCAAGGTATGATCTGGACTGTCAACTCCATTTCGGGGTTTCGCGACTCGCGACTTGGAGAGGCAAGAAATATGACCATTGAAATCGCGATATGAGAAATCGTGATTTAATATGGACTATAGATTCATCGATATCATGGACCGTTGATCTCGGCTCCATATCGGGGTTTCGAGAATCGCAACTTGGAGAGTCGAGATGCCTCATCTCCAAACTCATGAAATGCGAATTCGTGAAAAGCACTTTATGCATAAGCACTTGGTCATGGCCTTGATCATATTGAGGAAGGAGCTAGCGTATAAAATATCTGTATCGAAGTTTCATAGATCATGATATGAAGTGTCGAGACACTTGGCCACAGGAATTCCAAAATGATGAAACCCGATTTAAAGGAAAGATTAATAAATTTCATCCAACGGTGCAGATAAACTTGAATATGATCAGAGGGATATTGTTCTCTCTCACAGTTAATTTATCAATTACAAATCTGTTAGTGAAACTGATTCATGATTCCTGATCGGTTGGTGTTTCAGTTGCTCGGACGGTTTTTCCTTTGCCTAAGAAGATGTGAGGAGTAATTTCTATAGGTGTGGTGTATAAAATAAAATGAGACAGACTGTGCGGGACTGGTCATTCTGGACAAAAAATGAATTAAGCTGTAAGAAAGGGGAAATCACAGGATGCGCAGTGTGAGACTAAAAATATGCACAGTGTGAGACTGAAAATATGTGTAGTGTGAGATAAAACTCAGAGAAGAGTAACATATGAGGAAATGAATTGAAGCAGAGCATAATGATAGAAAAATTTTAAGTAGAGAAGAATGACAAAACAAGTTGAAGTAGAGAAGAATGACAGAACAAGTTGAAGCAGAGAAGATTTGCAGAACAGACAAAGGAAGAGAAGGATTGCAGAATAGTTAGAAGAAGACCGGATTTATAGAACATAGAAGAAGTGGTAAGAATCGATTTATCTGTGTAGTTGTTTGTTTATTTATTCATTCATATTCTAGGGTGGTTGGGAGGTTCTAGCGAGGACTATTGTCTTTAGAGGTTCAAGTGGGAGCTTGAACACAATGAGTTGTAGCTTCCATCTGGTTGTAGCCAGAGAAACTAGAATGGAAGGGTGGTGTAAGGGAGAACAAGTGTTCTCTGTTATACAGGTTGGAGTGTGTGTAACTAGAAGTTGGTGCTTCCATCCAGTTGGTGCTGGAACATTAGGGGAGTTGGTGCTTCCTTCTATTGGGTGCTAGAGAAACAAGAGAGTCGGTGCTCTCAAAGAAGTTGCAGCTTGTAAAAAAAAGGTAGCAGCCTCACATTGAGTTGGTGCTCAATTAAAGATGATGTACAGAACTTAAAACACTACCTATCATTTCGAAGAAGAAGAGGTTTTCTCCCTTTATGGGTTTCCTCGTGAAAATCTATCTCTGTGTATACCTTATGTGCGACTGATGCTCATTACTTTTATTGTTCATATGATGTATAATGTTGATGATCACATGAAGAAATATTAAGAATTTATTAATTGTTAAAATTGTTTAAGCACAGTAACAACTAATTCACCCCTCCCCCTCTCAGTTGTCTTAGTAATTTCAACAATTGGTATCAGAGTGGGTTCCTTTTATTCAAAGGTAGATCTGTAATCTTAAACATGACAAGTCATGAAGGGACTTTATCCTGTAATCCCCCTTTGGTTGATGGAACAAGTTTTTCCTTCTGGAATATTAGAATGAGAACATACTTAATGGCCTTGGGTGCTGATGTTTGGGATGTAGTAGAGACTGGATATACAAAGCCTATTGTGCTAGCCTCCAAGGACGATAAGTTAGATTTTAGTTTTAATGCTAAGGGAATGAATGCTATGTTGAATGGACTTGTTGAAGCTGAGTTTGTAAAGGTGATGCATCTTGAAACCACCAAAATAATGTGGGATAAACTTATTAGCAGTTATGAAGGAAATGAGAAAGTAAAAGATGCCAAACTTCAAACATACAGATTGAAATTTGAACAACTAAAGATGAATGAAGATGAAACAAT
>JZKD02S1423761.1:740682-759445 GCA_000966675.3 Picea glauca | reverse complement strand
CCCTCCCCCCCCCACCTGCTCATTTGTCTTAGTAATTTCAACAATCTCCTCCTTCCCATGACGATAATACTAGAGGGAATTAAAATATGGATGGTAACTAGAACCATGTCCCTACATGGATGGCACAAGGGGATTTAAACCTATGAAGAATCCTACATGACTTTCCTAAGTACCCTAAGAGGTAGTTACCTATATTTGATTCTAACAAGTCATGTAATCTAGAAGACCATTTAAAACATGTCTACCTCATAGTTAAACTCTTGAATGTTGAACATCAATATGTAGTGTGTAGACTTTCTCCATTCAACTTTGAAAATAAAGCACCACATGGTACTACAATTTTCCTATTGGATCCATTAGAAGTTGGGATACTTTTGAGAGGGATTTACTTAAGACATTTGGGGAAGACAAAACCCCTACAACCCTTATTAGAGAAATTATTTCCATTAAAATGTAAAATAAGGAGAAGATAAAATACTTTAATCAATCCTTCAATACCATTCTCAATAAATTTAGTGTAGATTCTCAACTTGTTAAAGCCTTGAATATCGTATCTTATAGTTCTAGTCTACACCCTTCTATATCCATGTTTTTTAAAAAGGCTGGCAAAGAAACTCTAGAATAAAATTTTGAGGAAGAAAATAAAGTAGAAAAGGAAATTTTATCTCTTAGTAGTAATCCTGGAGTAGAAGACAATAAAGAAGCTATTATAAAACCTATATTGTTTGCTAGGCCATAAGAGAAAGAACTAGCTGATTTATATAGCATGATTAACTTAGTCAAAAAATTATCCAATGACATTGTATACTTGAAGAACAATTATGGTGAAGGGTCATCTCATCATAAACCCTTTCGACCTTTTCAATAGAAATCAAATAACCAAGACAAACCACCTAAATCCTGGAATCTTAATCTTAACCTAGATGAGTTTGACATGTACAATTTGTGTTCTTATAGGAAAAATAATCACTCTAAAAAAAAATTTCCCAATGGATAAACTCCATGACCTTGGTTATTAACAAATCATTGCAACGAAAATCCATTGTTGATTGCAAACCCTGAGAAATAACAACCAAAGAAGAAATTGAAGAAGGGGATAACATTGAATAATATTCCCTATTCTTATGGGATTGGTCGCTAGAATATGACGATGATACTATTGAGGAAATATCATTGGGGGTTTCAAAATCCACTAAAACAACCACAAAAATTTACAATCTAAGAATTAAGGGACCTTCATCTGACACCACTCTCCCTATTGAATTTTTTTCTACTCCTAGGAAAATGACACCCCCTATTATAGCTCATAAATAGAACAACTTCTTTAAGACCAATATTGCACCCAATACTTCCCAACAAACCAACATCATGGGTAATTCAATCATGCAATCAATGGACTGAAATTTTATATATAATATGAAGAAGAAAAAAAAAAGTTTCATTATATGACATTTTCAAACTTCCAGAATAGAGAGACCTAATTGTAAACACTTTCAAGATCATTCGCTCTAAACAAAAACTAACAACAACTATGGATACCAACCCAAAAAGATGTCAAACAAAAAAAGGAGGATGTTAAGTTCCACCATCAACAGAACCAACATAGTAACCCACTCTAAATATCAGACTCAACCCTTTCTATTAAGGTTTGAAATTTTCAACTTTAATATGTGTAATTGTTTGGTGGAATCAAGTGATTATTATAATGTCATTCCATACTCTATATGTCAAAATATTCATGATAATAAGATCTAATTTATCCTTCCTTATCATATTGTGTCACCCTTGTAAATCCTTCAATCCTATCCTAAGTTGTTCTTAAAGGGTGATCTTATAATGTTTATACACTTAGAATTTAGTTAATATCAACTTGGTCTAATCAATTGGATAAATTTTATATCAAGGTCATGGGAGAATTGAAGGACATTATGATTAGATTAGCTTTAGATCCTAGATTTTTCCAACTGGTTCACATTTTACTTGTAGAGATTTCAAAATGTTGTGGTTTGTTATTGAGAAGGGATTGGTATAAAAATTTGCAAGTTTACTTCTTAATTGATTGGTCTCACCTATGGATATTGTGTTAGAAAATTTATTTTCATTGATATCAACTTTAGAAGAAGTCTAAAATCCTCTAGAATTAATGTGTATAATTGAATAATTATACAAAGTTGTAACACCACTTTTGTGCTACTTTGTTTAATCGCTCTGATACCAAACTATAGCACACATTTTGTGCTACTTTGTTTAATTGCTCTGATACCAAATTGTAGCACACCTTTCACTTGGCTACCAAGGTTACTATAACACCACTCTGGTAGATAACCCAGAGTAACAGTAGCGCACCTTGGCTACCGTGTAGATGTTACTACGTGGAATAACACATTCTCATTCATAATTAATCACATGCATTTAAGAAAAGAAATACATTTAAGCTCAGAGTAAGATTAAGAATCATTTTTAACATAAATAATCCATGGAAAATACATTAATCCAAATGCACAGCAGAATGCATGATAATTATAATACACAGAGATACAAAACATAATTAAAGCATCATCTGGTACTTATCTGTAAAACAGTGGTAGATTCCACCAACCAAGTGCAGGCCTTCCACAAACCTCCCAGCCTTAGACCACACTGCTCATCAGCTCAGCAATGGGTCACCCCCAAGCTGGGACTAAGCTCCACCCCAAGGCAAGGAAATCTAGGCTAGGCTAAGGTTACTGGGAAAAAAAACACACAACCACAAGGAATGGATTCTCTCCAAGGAACCTCCCACGCTCACTACCCATAGACCCTCATTCCCCACATTCTTGTTCCATCCCAGGAGTATACACCTTCTCTGTCACTTGGACAGTCCTTCGACTGCTAATATCCCTTTCCTTGGGTTACAGGAATAGGCCGGACCGGAAGACTCTGAGCTCTATGGTAGCTATAGGGTTCCTTCAAGGAGTCCTCTCCTTCCTTCGTGCACTCTCTCACCTAGAGAGAATCGCTCACAGGACAACAACCTGTTCTTCCAACCTCAATCACCTCTCTCACCTGGAGAGAGTGCTGCACCACTGGCCAACAAGACCCCACGCAGTCCAGCATTCCGTGGTCACAACAACTCACGGGGAAAAAAGACACGGGCTTCCCAACAGGTTCAACAATGGCTGATCACTTCTATTTCCCAATCCACCAACATAGAATAGACTCATGCTCTGGTTGTCGGGGATGCATGAAAAATAATCCATGCAGGGTTAACACAGGTTTGAAATTTTCAGACAGGGTTGGTACCGGCTATCTTAGAAGTCAATCTAGGCTTTTCAGCTTTCAGGGATGCACCCGAGTGTTCTTTTGCAGAGGTCCCATCATTTACCTTCATACCATTAGGTAGAATGGAGGAGATCCCCTCTCACGGCTCCTCCTGGCCGTCTTATTTGCATGCACCAGGGCTGACACTTGTCACCCTTGGAACTGTATGCATTCCATCAACATGCATCCCCTTTGCATAGTTACCCTTTCCAAAACTTAGGATGAAATGAAACATAAAATGCACATGTTCTTTTGGAATAATATTAAAATATTATTTCTAGGCTTAAGCCCCCTAGTCTTAGCCCCCAGGCTCAACACTTAGCCCCTTTCCCACCTTCCAGCCCCTAATTCCTTGGCCACTCTATGGATGCTCAGTCCCCCTTCACTCATTCATCGTGGTCAGTCTGCACCTGGTGGATTTTATATTTTATTAAATGTTCTGGATACATACAAGTACAACAACATGCTCCTGGCCTTCAACACTTAGGCTCCCTGGCCTAACAAACACATAAGTCTTCAGCTTATAAGAACTTGGCTCACCAGCCTATAAAACATAATGAAAATTCCTTTCAGAACTTGGTTTACAATGGGGCTCAGCCTTGGGGACACTACAAAAGTGGTCCTCTTACGGTGTATGTTTGAGCATGGCCCTCATGGAAAGATGCTTTGAATAAGTCTACAATAATCCCATAGGTGTGATCATGGATACCAAAGTTTATTGAAGAATAATACCATGAAGGACATTAAAAATGCATGAAACACATTCATAGATTGATAGTCCTCGTCATGTTGTTTCCAATGGTAGGTGGTACGTCACATAGTTCCTAACGATTGAGAAGATATTCCCTCTTGAATATGGAATCTCTAAAGTATGGTTAATAAGCCCATAAATGGTTGTACAAGAAGTGACAAGTCAGCCGCCAAATTAAAGAAAAGAAGGTAAATAGTTACAACAAGATATTACAACTTGGTTGTAAAGAAAGTAAAGGTATTACTTAGAAAAGTATAAATACACTTCAAGGAGACTTTCATTTGCACAAGCAAGCTCATTGAATATATATAAAGTGATAAAGTGATCTATTAGCGAATATGAGGTAGTGAGTGTAAGCCATGGAAGGAGTGAAAAAGTGAAGTCTCAGAGCCATAGAGGAGAGAAAATGGTTTCTAAGAAACCCTAATCTAACTGACCCTCACAGGTCAAGATTAGGGCATCCCACAATTCACCCCAATAGGTTTACTATTCCTCATCACATGAGGCAACGCAAGTTACATGGGTTAGTACCACAAGGTTGAGGAAAATTTGAGAAAGATGCTCATCCCTGGATGTTGAAGTTGATAAAGGTTTGAATGTCTATGATCCGATGCACCAAGTCTATTACAAAATCAAATGTATTTTTTTATATGTATTTTGAGGGTTATGTCATGATAAATTCTTGAGGCATGTTTTGGAGATTTGGGCATATTCTTTAAGAAACATATTGGATGTATGGTATAGAGTTTGAGGAATAACTAATGAGGCATATTGTTGGTGCATATCTTGGATATATTAGCATATATATTTGGCACATGGTTAAGCTAAATTTTGGGATAATTGGATACATGGTTTGAGGCATGTATTGACACATTGTTTGAGATATATCATTTATGAGTTGACATATTGTTGAGGGATATGGTAGGATGCAAATTTTGAATGTTTTGGCACATGTTTTAGATACATACATTGATGATTTTATGGAACATGTTTGGGGTATATACATTAGTTTTTTCAGTACATGACAGATGCATGCATTTTAGGCCCTTGAATGCATATTTTTGAGGTACATATCTTGGATGGTTTGGCACATGATTAAGGCATGCCTTTGGAACATAGTTTTGAGGAGCATATTGAATATTGGGAACATGTTTTGAGATGTACATTGGTATATTTTTGCATGTTATGGTACATATCTAAGTATATAGTTGATGTATTTTATGGTACATGTCTTGGTATATGGTTCAAGGATGTTATTGCACACATATCTTAGCACATGATTGGTGATTTTGGTATATGATCTATATGAATGGATATGATTTTAGTTGATGATCAGATATCAATGATAGTGATAGATACAATAATAGTGATAGTGATAATGAAATAGATAGTGACACAGATAGTGACAGGATGGATGACATGTTTATTATCGATGTAGGATGGATGGCAATTTGATTATAAGTAACAATTTGATTATTAGTGATAGGTAGAATATCAGTGACAATGTCGGTGATAGATTGATTCTATACTTATAATTCATGGCAGAATGAAGGGGAAAGGAAGGAGGGTTGTATCCTCCTTCCTATTGGAGCCAAAGAATACATGGAGTTGGAGCTACCTTTAGGTTGGATCTTGTAAATCAAGGGGTTGGAGCCTCCTTCCAGTTGAAGATGGAGAATTTAGGGAGTTCTATCTTCCTTCAGGTTGGATCCTATAGGCAGGGGGTTGGAGTCTCCTTCGAATTGGTGATGGAGAATTTGTAAGTTGTTTCTTCTTATGAATGTAATATTTTGATATATACGATATCATTATATGGTTTTCTCCCATTTTGTCTTCCACATAAAAGTATAGTGTATTGTCTATCTTTGGTTATGATGAGAAGCATTATTTATGGTTATATGTTTATGATATGTTAAATATAATAATAAGTGAATGGAATCATCAATAAGTTAATGTTGTGATTGAAATTGGTAAAATGTGATCAATACTAATTCAACCCCGCCCCCCCTTATTAGTATTGGTGATTTTTCCAATAATTGGTATCAGAGTAGGTCCTTCAAAATTAGTCTAACCAATGGAAGGTAGATCATGAAGAATGGATGCTCAAAAAATGGAACACCAATGTTTAATGGTTAGGATGGTAAGAAGTATGAGATATAGAGCACAAGAATGAAAACATTTTTACATGAAAAAGGATATGATGTTTTCTACTCAGTCGTTATAGGATACACCACTTCAAAGAAACTGAAGGATCCAGCCACGAAGGAATTAAAAAGAAACAAAAAAATAACAATGGATTTCATTCTAGAAGGATTACCTAATCCAGTAAAGGATAAATTTGGACAATGTTCATCAGCCAAAGAAATTTGGGATAAGCTACATAATATCTGCTATAAGGAAACTCCCCTTATCCCAAAGCCAGAGCATTTCGATCAAGACAAAGAAGATACTGAGACAAAAAAAGAAGAAATATGCTCATTATGTCAGACAGATCTAAAAGAAGAATATTTTGAAATAGGCGTAGTGGATCTTGAGGTTGAACTAATCAATTCTTTAAGTGAGATAAATATATAAAGGAAGAAAAATAAGTATCTCAAGGAAGAATTGAGCAAGCTAAAGGAGGATTCTCAAGACTCTAACAAAAATTCCAAAGAATCTCACCATATCATCATGAATCTAAAAGATCAGTTGTAATAAGCCAAAGTGATTTAAGAAACCCTCAAAGGTTAGTTGAAAGAGAAACATTGTTTGGAAGATGAAATCGTATCACAAAGGAAGGAAGTATATACGAGAGAATAAATTCTGACAACTCACCTTAAGGAAAAATGTGAGGACTTAAAAAATATTAAAGCTCAATTTAGTCACCACAAAAGAAGACTTGAAGAAGAAATAATCTCCTTGAAGACCCAACTTGAAGAATAAAAGCGAACAAAACAAGTTATGAATATAAAAATGATGAAGAAGGAAGAAGATTATGAGAATCTTGAACAATAAGTTGTTACATTAAGGATTTAAGTTGACAGGATGAAAAAGAACTTGAAGAACTCTTAAGTACTGGAAGATATTATCTATTGTCAATGGTCACCATTCAATAAAATAGGTATTGGATACACTGGTGAGGCCTTATATAAATAAGATGAAAATACCAATTCCAACAAGAACATCAAAGAGAAAGGAAGCTCCACATAATCAAAAATGAAAGTTGAAAAGAAAATTTCCATGTTGTTGGAAAAGAAGAATGAAGAAAAGGCTAAGAAATATGTAGACATTCTCAAAGAAAGGAATCAAGGTCAACAAGAGTCAAAGAGGAATGAATGCAAAAAATACATATTTCAAATAAGATCTTCTACCTTTAGGTATCAAAGAAGATTCAATTATTTTGAAGGAAACAACAAAATACAGTATCATGATCAACCAAGACATGGATCCATAAGGACTACATCACAAGGAATATAATTCACTCCCAGGTATCAAATCTTATGTTATGGTTATTGTTTTACATGTAATAAATTTGGACATAAAGCTGTAGATTACAGAGATTATGGAAGAATTTTTCAAGAAATAAATGTTTATGTGGCCCCCCTACAACATTGAATGTTCAAAATTCCACAACTATGGAAAAATAGCTCATGATTGTAGAAGCATGATGTATACCTCCATGAAATAAAACAATGATATCATGAACAAAAAGGTTTAGAGAAACAAAATAATAACAAAAAGAACAGGTGAATGACAAACAAGTAAATGAAGTACTCCCATAAATCATACTCTCAAGATTCACAGTAGTGTGAAATCATGATGAATATACAGGTAAAGAAGAAGATGTCGATGATGACTCCACCTGAGAGTGGATTTATCCATATTTCTAAGTCATATTTCTTGGAGACACATAGAAATGAGAATGTTGAAGGAGGGTGATTCTAAGTAGTTGTATCCATTACATATTAGACATATGTATTTTAAGTAGTTTGAAGTGTTTGTTTTCATATTTTGGGAAGAAATATTGAGAGTGGTTTGATGGTAGAAGTGCACAATGCATCATGACATATTGGTTGATTAAGAAGCAGTTTTTTAGAACACATCTATGTGCAAGTATGAATAACTTACCTGGAAGTTACGAAGAATGTCGTTGACACACTTTTGAGCATATATTCAAGATTGTATGGAATATTTCAAGCATGTATTCAGGTAGGGACATATTCATTATAGATTGTTGTAGACATGTAGAGCTTGATTTGCAAATTGAGGAGAAATCTTGAGAAGAAGGAATATGTAGTGATCATCTACACCAAAATTGAAGAAGTATTCATAAGAGTAAAGTCTCAAATGGGTCAACATCATGTGTAGCAGAGTCATGGATAGTTTTGTGACATATGGCAAAAAATGAATTCATGAGATATGTTGCAGGTCTAAAAGACAATAATTGAAATAAATCAGAGAAGGTATATAAAAGTGGATGAAATCATGAGCTCAAAAATAATTGCATAAAGGAATATGGACTCATTGTAAATCATATGACTCAAAAAAGAATAATAGTGATAGGTTTAACCAGCTAGTCACAAGAAGGAAAGAAGTGAAAGGCACAATAACACAAAGAGGAATCCTCATGAAGATTTAATATTTCAACTCATTCAATAAAGGAACCTTAATATGCATGTTTTTTTTATATATTTTAGTTGTTTACATCATCAATAATCACAAATGTATAAAAATAATTGAAGGAAAGAAACTAAAAAACAAGGAGAAAGATCATAAGCATGAAGATTGGGAAAGAGATTGTCAAAAGAAGGTATATTGTCAGGGGGAGCTGCCCTTTTCCATTGATGTAAAAGGGGGAGAGAAACAAGAGAATCATAAAGATAGGGGGAGCGCATGAGGGTAGGGGGATAATTTGTCACAGGGGGAGCATGAATGATTCCATCAATGCCAAAGATGGATATTGTTGGAAAATTGATTTTCATTGATTAATGGGTATAATTGAAGTCTCCAAAGTGGTCCCCTTATGGAATATATTTGAGAATGGCCCTCATGGGAATATTTTTTGAAAAATTCTACAAGAATCTCAGAGGTGTTGTCATGGATCTGAAAGTTGATTGAAGAATAAGACGATGAATAACATTGAAAATGCATCTAATACATCCATAGATTAATATTCCTCGTCATGTCATTTCCAATGGTAGGTGGTATGCCATGTAGTTCCTCAAATTTGAGGAGATATTCCCTCTTGAATATGGGAGCCTTGAAGTATCGTTAAGAATCCCATAAATGGTTGTAACAAGAAGTGACAAGCTGACCCCAAATTAAGGAAAAGAAGATAAACAATTACAATAAGATATTATAGGTTAGCCCTAAAGAAAGTAAAGTTGTTACTTAGAAAAGTATAAATATTCTTCAAGGATCCTATCATCTACATAATAAATATCATTGAATATATATCAAGTGAGAAAATGATTTATTGGATGATATGAGGTAGTGAGTCTAAGGTAGTGAAGGAGTGTGAAAGTGAAGTCTCGAAGCCGCAAAGGAGAGAAAAATGTTTTTGAGAAACCCTAATCTAAATGACCCCCGCATTTCAGGCTTAGGTCATACCATGCGTCACCCCCGTGGGTTGACTAGTGCTCATCATGTGAGACACCATTGGTTGCATGAGTTACGCCCACGAGGGTGACAAAGATTTGAGAAAAATGCTCATCCATGGATGTTGAAGGTAATAAAGGTCTGAATGTATATGATCTAATGCACCATGTATGCTACAGAATCATAGGTATGTTTCTATATGTATTTTTAGGTTTATGTCATGATACATGCTTGAAACATAGTTACCAACTTAACGATAACTCCACTGAGTTCTCATTTTCTCAGGGGTCCAATGTTTTACACTGTTTTTAAAAATGGTGCTACAGGTAGCACTCCCCCTCCATTTTTAGGTGGATTTTTGATATTTCAAAATTTTCAATCCACAATGTTTCCACATTATCTTTGTAAATGATTATTTTTCCATCTATTTTAAATTTTTTCTATTTTTTTTTATTCAACGGTGTTTTTAGTCATTTTTTCATTCTTCTTTCAATCTTAAAAATATTTTTTACCGTTTACTTTTTTGAAGTTGTGATTTTTGATATAATTTTTTCTCAATTAATTTATTGTTCCATGCATTTTAAATATAGTGGAAAGCATCATTTTTAACACATTGTTTACCTTTACTTAAATACATAGAAAAAAATTGTAGTTAAATAACATTGTTTTTTAATATTTTAGCTAAACAATATACATTTTATAGCCATATATAAGTAAAAACCTATACATTTTGGCACCTATTCATTTAAAATAGCAAGTCAAATAAAGCATTTTTATGGACATAATTGAATAAAAAAAGTCAAAATTTTATAAAAAAATTATCATTTCTTTCATATTTTTATACAATTGAAGTAAAAAATGACAACATTTAATAAAACTTTCCAATGTATAGTGATTCACATACAAATAAAATGAAAAAAAAAAACAATAAAAAGATTCATCACAAAACAACAATAGATACATCTTCATTCTTATTTTAAAATCTGAAGGTCAAAACATTACAGTTATAGCTCATCACAAATTTGCAAAATTGAGCATCGTCTTCAAGGGCATGTTAAAACTAATAAACAAGATCATATGTCCCAAATTAATCATTCTCAACAAAAAGATTATGATCTTCCTCGACACCATTTTTTGCTTCTATTGTGTTATGTTTTTCTTCCATTGGCTCTTTGATATCCACAAGTTCTCCAAAGTGATCCTTTCCAATAATTCCTCCCAATGGTACTTGAGGTTCCTTTGACATTTTTTCCACCTATGATTCACTAAAATCTCCTTTCCTTAAGAAAATTTCTTGCATTTCATCTAGAAGAGATGGAATAACATTATTTTTTTGTTGAATAAGACTGCACTACATTGGGTCACTTTCGATGGCTATGCAATTCCTTCCTTTTTGTAAGAAACACAATAATGTTGTACCTAGTCACCAAATAAAAAATAATTAATGAAGTTATACACTATAAAAAGACTTAAATTAAAAATAATATAATATTAAAGTATGATTTCATAAATATTAGATCATAATTCTTACCTAAACCCGGGAACAAATCCAAAACCCAATCGTGTTCATTTGAAAATGTATCTATAAGATAATTAGTTAATGATTGTGGTTTTTGATAAATGTTAACCTCTTTCCTTTCAAATATTTTTCCTCATATGTTAGCTTTCTAACAACAACATTGTATACCAATATACTACTAGGAGTCTATCCATCCTTTGCATTGACAAGAATAGAATTATAAGAATCATCCTTTGTATTGTTAGGTAGCTAGAGAGGTAGTGGGGGGGGTGGCGGAGGCCCATAGTTATAATTGTGGAGGCCATTCAATGTAAGGTGGACTAGGTCCACTATATTATTAAATAAGGCTCACTATGGTAGTTAGACATAATAAATGGGTAGTTAGATATAATAAATGTAAGAGGACTTCTTAGAAGGTTCTACTTCTAAAAGATTCCTCCTCTAGAATGTTCTTGGGTGATGGTAGAACTATATAAAGGGGTTCAATAAATGTAATGGAATATGAAGAGAAATATTGTGTTGGAGTGGTAGCTCAATAGGAGGATTCCCCCTTGAAGAGGTGAGTGAACAAGAGAGGATCCCTTCCATAATAGGATCCATTGTATGGTGTTTCCCTACCTCAAGGGTTTGGTAATAATAAAGTGTTGTTTCTTATATCTTGCTCTATGGATATATTTTGTATTCATTATTTGTGGTGATTATATTTGTATATCTATTCAGGTTCTTAACAAGTGGTATCAGAGCACTTTCCTTGGTAGACATTCTGGGCAAATATTTTTTATTTTTGGAGTGTTTTGTTTTTTGAAAAGAAAACTGAGGTTTGCGACATTCTAGACATTTTTGGTATATTTTTGTGCACAATTTGCATAAATAGGTTGTATATAGGATTTACTCTTAGAAAAACACCCAATTTTAGAAAAGCAATTGACTGAAACAGAGTCCGAGAAGTCAAGTTATTGAAGTTTTAAAATTTGCAATTTTTCGGGGTTTTTTCCGTGGACAAGGATAAATGTTTTTTTATTTCTGTAGAAGCTGGAGGCCGAATTTTCCCCAAAAAATTATAGGTATGAGTTACTCTCACAATCTCACCCAATTTCAAAAAACAAATCATCCGAAATGGATTACGTGAAGTGAAGTTATGAGCATTTTAAATTCAATAGTTTTTTAGGGTTTTTCCAGAAAAAGCCACAATTTTCTGTCGTAACTTATTGTTCTATTTTTTGGGTTTTTTCATGATGGTTGTGGGACCAAAGAGTTCATAGAGTTCTCAGAGGGCTATTTCCTCTCAAACCTTCAAAGAAATTCTACAAATTACTGAATAATTCAAATCCCAATTGTGTGGCACATTGGATGTCAAATTGGATGGCCTCACAAACTACCTCAATGATAGTTTTCGTAGTATTCAAGATTCAATGGATAGCATGCAAGAGATATTTATTATGGTGGACATCATGGATGAATATAATGAAGAGATATATTCTTGGTATGATTTGAAGGCCGATTGCGATGATTGGTATATGGATAGTTGTCATTTAAGGGATGACAACAACTTTCATATTTTATTTGATAACTCTAATCCACCTTCTATAGAGAGTCTCAATGTGACAAATCGGGAGCCAATGATTATTACCAACATCCATCATGGATATTCTAGAGTGATAGTATTCCTTCTAGATTCTTCTACGACCATTTTCCACTATGTGGATGGATCTTCTTATTTGTATCCACATGACAGGTATCAGTCTTTGGAGCATCATTTTCAGTTGGTTAGGGGGTTCCGGTGGGTTCATATGAGAAATTGGAAATGGGACCCTGGTTTACAATGGCGGTTGGACTACTTCAGCATGGTGGCTTCCATTTCTCAATGGGAACATGGTTCTCTAGTCTACTTCAACATTGTGGTCCACACTTATCCATGGGACCCTGGTATATGGTTGTACATCAAGCATTGAGGACAACTCCTTCATAAGGGGGATGGAATGTAAGGTAGCTAGAGAGGTAGTGGAGAGGGCCCATAGGGACCATTGTGATAATAGTGGAGGCCATTCAATGTAAGGTGGACTAGGTCCACTATATTATTAAATAAGGTCCACTATGGTAGTTAGATATAATAAATGGGTAATTAGATATAATAAATGTAAGAGGACTTCTTAGAATGTTATAATTCTAGAAGATTCCTCCTCTAGAATGTTCTTAGGTGATGGTAGTACTATATAAAGGGGTTCAAGAAATGTAATGAGATATGAAGAGAAGTATTGTATTTGGACTGGTAGCTCAATATGAGGATGCCCCCTTGAAGAGGCAAGTGAATAGGAGAGGATCTCTTCCATAATAGGATCCATTGTATGGTGTTTCCCTACCTCAAGGGTTTGGTAATAATAAAGTGTGGTTTCTTCTCTCTTGCTCTGTGGATCTATTTTGTTTTCATTATTTGTGGTGATTATATTTGTAGATCTATTCAGGTTCTTAACATGTATACTCTAAAAATAATGTTTAAATGATTCTCTATTGCAGATATTAATATTAGACTTATGCATGTAACATAAATAAGTGAAAATTCAATTAAGTTGTGAATTAATAAAATTATTTTCTAATCTTAATTGCTAAACATAGTCTTTCAATATATTACCAAATAAACTTCATCCTTGTCTTTTCCTTCCCCTTGAAGCTTGATTGTACTAATCCTTATTGTGTGTCTAATGAAATACTAGAAATCTCCAAACTGGTGATGTTGTAACTTCCATAAATCCCATAACCACTTTATTGAAATCTTGGTAAGTATAAGGCTCAGTATCATATCCAATGTTTTGGATATTATAACCATGAGGGATATCCGCAATAACTAGGGAGTATTCTTTTTTAGGAACAATATTTGCAAGTTGTTCACAATCACCTAATATCACTTTATATTGAACATTGTGGAGCCCATTCCAAATGTAGTGATCAAGGGTGTCATCAAGTTGAACATTTTGAACACATATCCTTCTTTATCTTTCAAACTTGTCATTTGAATAAAACTTTTGAAAGTTTTAGTTACTCCATGTGCATTCTTCTTTGACATATTTTATGAAACAAACAAACATATAGTTATATATCTATAATTATTAACATAGAAATAAATTAACTTACAAATGAATAATATGAATGTAATAGATAGACATACCTTTTTAAATGCAACAAAAAAATGTTTCAATACTGTTGGAGATATTGAATCTGGATAGTTGATATTAAGATCATCCCAACTTTATTCATTCAACATATTGACCATTTCGTCTTGTGTTCTCATATACACCTTGTGACTAAATTAAAAATTATATATTTTGTAATGATATATATAACAAAATACATAGAACATTGATATGTTAAACTGAAAAAATTAATTTTCTTTTCCTAACATAAATAAGAATAACTCAACAAACTTACTTTTTAACTTCATCACACATTTATTCCATTGATATTTCTCCGAAAACTAACACGTGATAATATAGTTATGATAAGTTTATTATACTTCATTACTTGTATTTATATCCAAAGTGTTATAGTCATATCATCTGGAAGATTTTTTTATGTTAGGACATCTCTTACTTGTGCCACATACCAATGGTTTAGCCTTCTTAACTCTATGATCTTTTCTACTAATATTTTCCCATAGGGTGAATATCTCATATATCAAATCCCATACCTATCCAGTTCTAAATACCAATTGAAAATAACTATCCACAACTCTAAACATATCACTTCCTTTCATATTTTGTTTCTTTTGTATTTTCATCATCAAGTGAGAATCATGTTTCCATACAACATTTGTTCTGAAACTTGACATCGACATTTGATCTCTCCCCATGAAATATTTCAAAAAACTAATTATGGATAAATATCACCCTTTGAATGAAAATCATGGAAACTTTGTACTCATTGTCTATGTTATGATCCCATGCCAATAAATTTGATTCTAAATCTATTAAACCGACATAAATTATGCATTTGACTGTCTCAAAAAGAGGATTATTGGGATATTATTGCATCAATTATATTCTAACTTCTGGAGAATGATTTCCTCCAATGACATAATATTTGTAGTCAAAACATGTTGATCTATCAAATTATTTCCTTGTAGGAACTTCCATTGGGTCAACAAGAACTAGGTAGTCAACCACATCTTCATATGGATTGTACCTAACCAATGCTTTCAAATTGTGAATATGCAAGTGATGCGGTTTTCTAATTTGTTATTTTTCTTTCCCTTCTGTGGGTTTATAAAGTTGTTTCACATTCAACTGAAATGTGTGGCCATTATCAGCTAAGTTTTTCATCCTCATTGTATTTCGAATGAAATTTTGTGTTGTTTTCATAATATCGTCCTCTAGATCCGCCCTGAGTGTTATTATTTTTATACTACATTTGGGACTTTCACTATAATGCTCTGAGCTAATTTTGTCTTCTTAAACATCATCAAAATTTGTTTTCTTCCTCTTATGATTTAAATGTGTTTCATCTAAATCAACGATTTCTTCATAATCAATAGGAATGGACTCATCATCAGTCATCACTCTTTTTTGTTTATCTTGTTTATTCTTTTTGCGAGAAGGAGTGATAACCTTATTGGGACTAATCTCAACAAAATATTCATTTGGAGTTTCTTCATTTTCAAATGTAACCCTTTTAGGATTACTAGAATGAGGATTTGTCTTTCTTCTTTCATGTTCTTCTCTCTCTACTCTTGCAAGTTCAACCTTTGTTACTTTATGTTTCATTTTCCTTCCTTCTTATGTCTTTTCAATATGAAAAGCATTGATGGCATCCATGATATTATTCTTTGTGGAGTAAATTCCCACTAACATATGTGAAAGTTGTGCAACAAAATCCTATAAAAATAAAATATAAATTTTTTCATGTTAAATAAAATTAAAACATTACCATGATACTAAAAATAATAAATGTTGGTGCACTAGGGTTTTCTACCGTAATTTGAACCTTCCACTACAACCATCTCTTCCATGCCGCGACCATGGAGGCCGGGGGAGGGGTGACCATCGCCCCCTCCTACAACTCCATCATAGGAAAGGAGCACAACTCCTCTCACTTCAATCGCCCAACATTTGAACTCCCAGAGGGAATGCAAGAACTAATCTGGGAGGACGAAATGCCAAAGGAAAAACTAATGGATATTGATCTGGAAACCAGTCAGCCAAAAATGAAACGCACCTGGGAACCTGGCAAATGCATTCCAAAAATGGCGACATGATCCGGATATTATGAGCAGAAGAAAATGAATATAGATTATTAAAAGATGCTTAACACAGAATAATAGATATACAGTAAAAATGGTTTTTTATTCAATAAGGAAATAAGATGAAAGTGTAAAATGCAGCAGAAAACAAGCTTGTTGGAATGGTGGCGGCTTATCTCTAAGAAGAGATGTGACGACTTCACTCATTCCTAATCAAATCATTACAATGAGGCTTTGAAGGCCTTTTTACAATAAACAGGAATTTCAAAAACCCTAGAAATTATAAAACCTAACCCTAGGAGATGAAGCGCCAAAAGTCATGTGGGCCCCGTTTGGGTAAGTTAGTCGGTCAACTTCCCGGGGTCATAACTTTTGCATATGATCTTTGTTTTAGGCACACAATAGCCCATTGGAAAGGTCTATCTAAGGACTACACATTTTTGTTTGTTCTAATAAAGGAATTTTTTATTGTGTCGATCTCTAAAAACATTGTTTAGGGCCTCAAAACAGCCCCGGAAGTTAGGGACCTGAAAACCAGGAAAAAAACTGCCAAACTGGAAAAATGCCAAAATGAACTAGTTGGAATATTTGGGAGTACATCAACATCCATATGGATCAATCATCCCCACTTAGGAAGCAATGGTATCCATTGCATTGAGTTCTCCCATTAGATGAGGAAATTTGTGCTGAATTTGGCCTCGGGTGAGACACTTGCCTTGGTGCAGGAGTTGCCCTGCTTTGATAACTCAATAAAGTTGGATCCTTTGATGTTGAGTTCCCTTGATATGTGTGTCCACAATATGATCACTAGATGTCCATTGCATGTAGTCAGGGTTGATTCATGTTGGTGTAAACTTCTTTTCTATCTCTAAGGTGTCCAATAATGGTGGGAAATATGGCCGAAGGAGAGCCACGTTGAAGACTGGGTGCAGGCCAAGGAAAGTGGGAACATTGAGCGCAAAATCATTGTCACCCACAACTTTGGTGATGGTGTATGGCCCATACCGAAGTGGGCAAATCTTGTGATGGGGCTCTGTAAGGTGTTCTTTCTACAAGTGAAACCAAAATTTGTCACCCACCTGAAACTTATGTAGCACCCTTTGTTGATCATGGCACTGCTTGTACTTGGCATTGGACTTCTGTAAAATATCTTGAACCTATTGGTGGATGTGATGGATCCTCTCAATGAACCAGGTGTCTTTGTCAACTTCTAGTGGAGCAAGGGACGAGTCGGTCGAGGTGTTCGCCAGTGGTAGTGCAACATCCATGGGTCCCAATGGTTGGAATCCCAACCCCACTTGAAAGGGGTTGTGGCCAGTTGAGCTATGTAGGGCTTGATTGTAGCTATGTTGGAAATAGGGAAGACTCTCATCCCATGTGTGGGGGTTCTTGGAATTGTACATGCGCAAGATATATATGATCATCTGATTAACGACCTCAGTTTGGCCATCTGTTTGGGGGTGGAAGGCAGTGGATTTGGTGAGCTTGGTATCTAATAGTGACTAGAGGCTCAACCAGAATGTGTTGAGGAACCAACTGTCTCGATCTGAGACAATGGTTTTTGGGATCCCAAAGTGCACCCAAACACATTCAAAGAAGATCTTAGCAGTGGCCTTTGTAGTGATGTTCTTCTTATAGACAACCATAATCACCATCTTGGAAAAGTGATCAACAACCACAAAAACATAGTCGTTGCCCCTATTGATGGATGGGAGGCATGACATGTAGTCCATGGATATGGATTCCCATGACTTGTCAGGAGTAGGAAGAGGGGTGTACAGGCCCTGTTTCTTAGTGGTTGGTTTGGCAATTGTGCAGGCAGTGCAAGAAATGATATACTTACTGACATCCCATCGAAGTTTCAGCTAGTAGAAATGTTTTTGCAGCACTGCCACTGTCTTTTCGATGCCAAAGTGTCCTACCACCCGAATGTCGTGAGATTCCCATATCAACTTCACGTGCTTGCTTGATGGAATGCAGAGATGGCCCAGACAACACAACAACCAATCCTAAATATGGAAATCAACGACCATTAAGTTTGCTCCCAACATTTGGTAGGGGGTGGAGAAGTCAAGGTCTGTCTCATAGAGGTGGGGCCATCCAAAGGTCTCATGGCCACAAGAGTCTAGCACCGTGGTAAGTGTCGTGATTGGAGGTCGGCTGAGGTAATCGAAAAATCAGATGGTACTTCATGTTTTATACATGATGTTGAGGTGGAACTTCTGTAAGTATGTGGACCACCTCTAATGGCAGTTATTATGCAATTTGCCTTTGTTAAGAACCAAACATCAATATAGCATATAAAAACCTCAAAAAAAGTACTCAATGCCTTGAAAAAGAGATAATTTCAGATAATAAGCCTCTTCGAGGGGGAAACCTCCTTTTA
>JZKD02S1423761.1:697729-736112 GCA_000966675.3 Picea glauca | reverse complement strand
TAACATTACTAATCTAAATTACAACTAATGGCCTAAAGTCGACATAAATAAAATAGCATTACTAATCTAATATGCCCCAATTAAGGGGTAATGAGCCAACATTAGGGCTTAACAGCCTTGGGTTTGCATGAATTTTAGTGTCTTGTGATCAGTGTGGATGACTATCTCCTTCCCCAGAATGTAATGTCTCCACTGGCAGCAGGCTTGCACAATGGAGTACATTTCTTTTTCGTAAGTAGGGTACTTATAGACAACATCTAATAGCGTCTCACTATGATACGCCACGGGGTGGCCATGTTGAGTGAGAATGACACCCACAACATAGTCTGAAGCATCTGTCTCGATCTCAAAGGGATGCTACAGGTCTGGTAATGAAAGTATCAAGGATGCTACAGGTCTGGTAATGAAAGTATTAGGGATGAGCACAAGCACTACTTCAATTCATCGAAGGCTTGTTATTGGGACATGCCCCACACAAATTTTTACTTACCACCAACCTTGGTTACTTGGCTGAGGGCCCATGTGATATGAGAGAATCCCAACACGAACCTGTAATGGAAATTGACAAGGCCCAAAAAGCTCCAAAGCTTAGAGAGCGTGGTTGGGGCTGGCCAGTCACAAATGACCTAGATCTTGGTTGGATCCACATGCACACCATGATTATCAATGATGTAGCCTAAGTAGTAGACCTTGTCTACGTGGAAGGAGCATTTTTCCAAGTTTGAATATAGTTTGTGCTACCACAGGGTGTGCAGAACCTACTGAATATGTTGCAAGCATTCTGCCCAAGTCTTGTTGTAGATGAGGATGTCATTCATATGCACCACTACAAAACTACTGGTGAAAGTTCATAGGATATCATCCATCATCCTCATAAAAGTTGTTGGATCATTTGTCAAACCAAAGGGCATGACCAACCATTCAAAAAGACCTTCTTTTGACTTAAAGGAAACCTTCCATACATCTATATGTTCTATTGGAACCTGGTGGTAACCAGACCTTAGATCAATATTACTGAAGTATTTGCCCCCCATGAGCTGATCAAGGAGGTCGTCAATTTGGGGAATCCTGTACTAGTTCTGGACTGTGATTTTATTTAGGGCCCGATAATCAATGTAGAGTTGCTAGGTCCCGTATTTTTTCTACACCAATATGATTGGGCTCCCACAAGGTGATGAGCTAGGATGGATGTGCCTCATGTGGAGAAGTTTTTGGATATGCCTCTTGATCTCCTTGTTTTCTAACAGAGAGTGGCGATAGACCGACCCATTGGGTAGCAGTGCGCCTGGGGTCAGATCGATGGGATGCTTGACCTGGAAGTGTAGAGGTACCCCAGTAGGAGAGGAGAAGACATCTAAGTGTTATTCCATGACCTTATCCACTTGCTTATGTTGTGTGGAGAGATCGTTCGTAGAGGCCCTGGATGTGGCTACGATCTTTCTCTTACTATGAGAGTGAATCATGAAGAAGACAAATTTACCAGTCTAAGAGATGACCTTCCTGCATTGCCTGGTATAGATCAAGGAAATAGCACTAGGAGGGACTACCTTGGGTATCCTATACAATTTCTTGTTCAAAGTAATAATAACACTACGAGGCCTAGACTCATATATAGCATGGAGTTTCCATAAATAAGGTTTGCCCAAAAGAACATTACAAACTTCGAGAGGAGCAACATCACACAATACCTCATCTTTGAAGGGCTTGATTCCATACGACAGTCAACACTGTTGGCTGACGTGGAGATCTCTTCCCTGGTGGAGCCATCTAATGGTGTAGGGCTGTAGGGGCGGTGTTGTTGGCAGGTCCAGCCACTTGATGACCTCTATTGAGATGAGGTTCTTCTAACTACTGCTATCAACGATGAAGTGCATCGGGGTACCTTTTACCCACATCTGTGAATGGAAAAGGCACTCGCCTTCTTCTGGCTCATCTAGTTCATTAGGCTGGAGCTTGGTGGTAGCAATAGTGGCACTGGGCTCCATGTCAATGATTTGTCTTCTCCTTTCTAGTTCTGACTTAGAGTCAGAACCTGCATCTGATTCAGAGGCTTTCACTTCAGCCACTAGTGACTTCTTTGAGCGACAATCAACAATGTTATGCCAAGGTCTCTTATGGAAGTCGCACCACTTCCCGGTATCCTTCTTTGTCTTTTCGATGTCCTTCTTTGATTATGGCTTGGACTGGTTGTCCTGATACTATCCATCTTTTCTTTGACCTTTGTTCTATAGGTTGGGGTTTCCCTTTCCTGGATTTTGCTGCGAGGGGTTCCCAGGACCAAATTGTCGTGTATTTTTTTTGAGCTTCTGCTCAATTTTGATGGCATATCGATAGGCCGCACCCAAGGACGAGATGTCCATAAATTCCATTTTGGTATGGATGTATCTATGTATAGAACCATGGTACTTGAGCACCATATGTCACTATGAATCTTTGATACCCAACGTGGTGCACATGGTATGGAAGATATTTGTGAAATTTGGCACTACTTGGTCTCTTTCTTACCACAATGTGGTACATTTGGTATACAAGTTGTCATAGCTTTCGACAGGGCAGTATTGTTCCTTAATAGCATCCCTAAAGGATTCCCAGGTGGCTATGACTATAAATAATGAGGGTTCCTCTATTTCCTTTTTCTCACGAAAAGTCTCCCACCAATCTTTGACATGGGGAATGGCTTTGAGGAGCACAAAAGTAATTTTTTCTCTATTTGAAAAGTTATGGACTAAAAAATACCCTTCTAGTAGATTCAACCACTTGTCTACAACATCAAAATCTATTTTACCTTCAAATATAGGACTATCGAAGTTGATTTGTACCTTGAAGGGGGCAGTGCCTCTGCTCGAGGAAGATGTGTCACTTGTTGGTAGCCGCTGAAGGATTTGTGCGAAACTATCCATCATCTCATTCCTCTATTGCATGAAGGAGTCCTCAAGAAACATTTTGAAAGGATCTCCTATCCCATCATATTTATTTTCTCCTGTCATTAGAGGTCATTTGGGCATGTGAGAGCTTTTGTCCTCAAGAGAAACAAGCTTGAGACCCAATTCTTTGTACCCCGACCTCGTTGGGGACATCCATTAAGAAAATAAGGAGTAGACCACTCTGATACCATTGATCTAGATTTTATGAGTAGAACAAAATGAATACAGATTTTTAAAATATTCTTAACACAGAATAGCAGAGATACAATAAAATTGGTCTTCTATTCAATAAGAAAATAAGATGAAATTGTAAAATGCAGCGGAAAAGAAGCTTTTTGGAATGGTGGTGGCTTATCTCTAAGAAGAGATGTGATAGATGTGCTAATTCTCAAGAATATCATTACAATGAGGCTCTGAAGGCCTTTTTACAATAAACAGCAATGTCAAAAACCCTAGAAATCCAAAAACCTAACCCTAGGATATGAAGCACCAAAAGTCATGTGGGCCTCATTTGGGTAAGTTAGTCGGTCAACTTCCCGGGGTCATAACTTTTACATAAAATCTCCATTTTAGGAACATGATAGCCCATTGCAAATGTGTATTCGAGGACTACACATTTTGGGCATTTTCAACTGTGTTGATCTCTAAAAACATTGTTTAGGGCCTCAAAACGACCCCGCAAGTCAGGGACCTGAAAACAAGGAAAAAAAACTGTCAAACTGGAAAAATTCCAAAATGAACTAGTTGGAATAGGTGGGAGGCCACTGACATCCATATGGATCACAACAACTCCAAAGTACACCATAATCTCTCCAAGAATCGAATATCATAAACAATACATGAGATTTTTCCCTCATAGGCAAATTCCTAGGTTTATGGCCTTCTAAAAAAGACCTGGTCATATGGATACAACACTGGTGGAAACCAAAAGGACATTATGATCTCCAACTAGGATCAAAAGGATTCTTCACAATCATTCTTCATAACCTGGAGGACAGAAACAAAATCTTTGAGGGAGGACCGTACTTCTACAACTCGATAGGCCTCTCCCTCAGATTTTGGATGGAATGATTTAGCGCAAAGAAGGAAGACTTCACCCATGCCCATGTCTGGATAAGTATTTACTCACTCCCACAAGAATTCTTGTTGGAAGAGATTCTTGCAAGCATAGGGAACACCATCGACAACTACGTCAAAGCCTCGAAAGCAACCAAGCAAAGAAGGTACACTGCCTATGCCCACATCTATGTCTATTTAAACATCTGTAAACCACTTCTTGGAGCCATTATACTAGATTATCAGGATGTGGAATGGTTATGAACCCTATACTATGAGAACATCCCCTTTCGTTGTCACAAATGCCATGAGCATGAACATATTTTTCGCAATTTCGCTATAAATAACCCACCCAAGCCAACCTAGGAAGACTCTGACAAGAACAAGGAAGGCTTCACTCAAGTCACGGGCTGAAAAAAACATCAAGCCAAGAGGCGACCCCCCCAGCCCCCCCATGGACCCCCCACTAAGAACTCCTTTGAAGCCCTACAATCCACATTGGATACCCTCTCCCCTTCCACTAATCCTCTGACAACTCTTGCAGCCGGTCAAACCTCTGCTATTCCTGATCCCCTAACCCACCCTCCCTCTCAACATGCAACCCTGATGCCTAGTCTTCCAAATATGCTCGTTTTGTAAATAGGAAATCCGGATACGGATTTAGAGGATCGGGAATTGGTAGGTATTGATATGGACCACCTAAGGATAGCATATCGCCAACAACAAATATACACCATTCTTCAAGACCAGCTTCACAAGGTACACATGGTCTTCATCAATACCTTAGCAGGAGGCTCAGCAAGAGCTAATACAAACCTAGGAATACAAAAAGATACTTCAAAGGAACAACGCAGGCCCGCAAAATAAGAGAATAAGAGAAGAAGAAAACCAAAACACCAACTCATTCAAGACGTAGGAAACTTCTTGGTCAACTCAGTCCAAATTCACATGATATTGGAGAGCTTCCTTCCCCTCCAACCCCCATCATCCTCATGAAGATACTATCCTGGAACATAAGGGGCCTCAACGCAAAAAGAAAATAAGTTTTTCTTAAAGACAAAATCAAGAAGGATTAGCCAGACATTCTCATCCTACAAGAAATGAAATGTGTATGCACAGAGGAAAATATAACCATTCAATGATGTTGGAAGCAAGCTCAACATGTGTCAATTGATTGCAATGGGGCACCTAGAGGTCTTACGATACTTTGGAACCCAACCACAATACTGCATGATAACTTTTTTACCTCCAAACGGACCATTACTGCATCCTTTCGCCTCATCGGCTTGAACAAACAAGGCTACATTACAAATGTATATGGCCTTCCTAGACCAAGAGACAGGGAAGCCTTCCTAAAACACCTGGAGTGGATCGCATATCACCTAGGCACTCAACAATGGATCCTTGGTGGAGACTTCAATATGATTACAGGGATGGAGGAGAAAAAGAGAGGCCACCATTCTCAGGGTAATGACAACATAAATTTCAATGACACTATAAGTTGATTAAAACTTATAGATGTTGAAGCAGACAATGGGATGTTCACTTGGTAAAATAGGCACTTGGGAGTACAACACGTCTCCTGTAGACTGGATCGCTTCTTAGTCTCATTCACTATTTTGATGGACAACCTAGCATGGAATGCCATAGTTATAGATACCCCAGGATCTTATCATTGGTCAATTTTACTAACCCTCAATATCACTGGAACTCCAGGCAGAGAACCGTTTAGATTTGAGAAATTCTGGTTGAAGCAACCAAATTTCCAAAAAAACATAAAGGCATGGTGGGAGGAAGCGGCCATACATACAGGGACCCCAATTTCTTGAATCCAACAAAGGCTAAAAAACCTCAAGCAACACCTAAAAACCTGTAACAAGTCCACCTTTGGCGACATGTTCCAAGCGCAAGAAAATCTCAACCAACAAATGAAAATGATACAACAATATATAAGATCATAGAGTATGACAAAAGACCTCAAAACACAGGAAACACTCGTAATTAACCAAATTACAGAAAGAGGAGCGCAAGAAGAAATACTCTAGCATCAAAAATCTCATATCCAATGGCTAAAAGAAGGGGGAAAAATAATAAATTCTTCCATAGATCTATGATCCAAAGGTGCCAAACTAATCAGATCACACACCTAGTCTCGACACAAGTCGAGGAAATTCAACAACATGAAGATATGGAAAAGGAATTGCTCACATACTATAAAACTCTTCTTGCAGAGCCCTCAACAGATCGCTCGTTGGCCATAGATCCCATCCTCAATAACATCCCCAATGAGGTCCCCAAAGAGAAAAACAAAGCCCTCATGAGACCAATTACTCAAGAGGAAGTCAATAAATCTATCAAGGATATTGAGCTAGGAAAAGCTCCCAGACCAGATGGTTTCACCTCAGACTTCTTTCATTACTGTTGGCCCATCATCTAGGAAGAGGTTTGGGAAATTATTGAGGACTCTAGAAAATCTAGAAAGGTCCTCCAAGCCCTTAACGCAACTTTCCTCACCCTCATACCCAAGGAAAAAAACTTAGCAAGCCCTTCGAAATTCCAGCCCATTTCCCTCTGTAATGTCATTTACAAACTCCTCACTAAGATTATTTCCACCTGCCTTAATCCCACTCTTCCCTTCCTGATCTCTCCAAAACAATCTGGATATGTCGAAGGCATAAAAATTATGGACAACATGATCCTAGCTCATGAAGTAATCCATTCACTTCACGTAACAAAAACTCCAGGTATGCTCCTAAAACTTGATCTTTCTAAAGATTTTGACAAATTAAGTTGGAGCTACTTAAGATCTTCCCTCCTAGCCTTTGTCTTTGATCTAGCCTGGGTTTCCTGGATAGTTAATCTCACTTCCTCAGCCCTATTCTCCATTCTTATTAATGTAGTCCACTCAAAACCCTTCTCTCCTTCATGGGGAATAAGACAAGGATACCCACTTCACCTTTTCTCTTTATCCTACTGGCCAAAGGACTAAGCCACACCATCAAAGAAGCCATTAGGGACCACTCTCTCTCTGGCCTCACACCCCATGGCATATCTCCTCCCATTTCCCATAGTCAATTCATGGATGACATACTTCTAATGGGTCAATCCACAACCAAATAAGTCTTGTGCTTTAGAGCCATTCTAGATCCTTTCTGCAAAGATTTGGGAATGGAGGTGAATCTATGCAAATCCCAAGTGTTCTTCTTCAATACTCCTCTAGAAATCCAATGTCACCTCACACAACTCTTAGGATTTACCCATATCACCTCCCCTCTTTGTATCTTGGAATCCCCCTCATCGACAACCCTCTCATAAATTCTTCCTGGGACTCCCTACTTTCCAGCTTCAAAAAAATACTCTCTCTATGGACTTTCCGTTCCCTCAATTTGCCTGGTCGCCTCATCCTACTCAAATCTGTCCTGCAAGCTCTCCCAATTTACATCTTCTTAGCCATGGAATCCCTTCTTTCATTCTTAACACTCTGAGAGAAATTCAAAGAAGATTTCTTTGGTAGGGTAATAAAGAGGGACACAAAATTTCCCTGGTAAGCTGGCAGAAAGTTTTCACTCCAAAGAAGGATGGAGGACTTGTCCTTTAAGATCGGGGTATCCTCAACAAATTCCTAAGTGGAAAAATCTGGTGGAGGTGGCTAAATCGACCACAAGACTTGTGGGATAAACTATGGAGAAAGAAATACACCCCCAATTGGATAGAAACAAAGCTCATCAAGTGGATAGGGTAGAGTCAGGGGTCACTAATATGGAATGATACCAGAAACAACCGAGAACTCATCATAGACCACTCATTTTGGGAATTGCAGAATGGATCCTCAACCAAATTTTGGAACGACTCATGGCAGTAACTACCACCCTTAGACAATGATCTAACTCTTAACAACCTTACCCCCCATACAAATGTAGCTGGACTTCACAAAGTGATAGACTTTTGGAAGCCTTTTGATCCAAGGGAAATTTGGTGCACCTGGAAAACATCTCACGAACACTTGCACATTCCCCTACAGCTTAATCTTCATCCCCTATTGGAGCATCTAGATGCAAGAAAAATTCCCAGTCATCAAGGCAAGGACATACTGATATGGGGTCATTCCACCACAAGATCCCTCAACATTTCATAAGCCTACCACATAAAAGTGAGACATAAAACCACACCTCGAGAGGAAGTTTGGAGGAGAATTTGGGATATCAAAGCATGGCCAAAAATTAGCATATTTCTTTGGCTAGTGGCGCACAATAGCATCTTTACTTGGGAAAATCTTTGGAAGAGGGGTTTTATTGGTCTATCCTGGTGTCATCTATGTGGATAGGAGGAAGATACACAAAATCACCTTCTAAATATTTGTCAATAAATTTCATACATATGGGTTCATAGTGCCACTATCATGAGAATGTCATATAGAAACCGCATTGGCTTAAAGGAAACCATTGAGGGTTGGAGAAGCATGCCCTACCAATCACCCATCCTCAATAGAATATGGCAGTTGCTTCCAGGTTCCATCCTCTAGAACATTTGGAAAGAAAGGAATGGACGAATATTCAAATCAAACACCAGGAGTTGGTAGGAGGTTTGGAACATAACCCATACAAATATCAATGAAACCCTCATGCTAAAACACTGGATGGACCAGGACATCAAACCCCCTATGAATGGAGAACACATTTTCAAGGAGTGGAGAATGTGCCTCACCTCCACACCTGAATGATATTGATCAGATACATGATGTCAAATAATAAAAACGTACTGGGAAGCTTCACCCACAGACTGGTTTAAACTCAACTTTGATGGAGCCTCCAAAGGGAATCTGGGACCAACAGGCTATGGGGTGCTTATCCAAAATGACAAAGGAGAAATACTCCATATCCTAGCAGGTAACATGGGACAAAACATAAACAATGCTGTGGAAATTTGGAGTCTTCTCAGTGGCCTACAAGTGGCAGCAAAAAAATATTTTTTTCCTCTTATTGCGGAAGGTGACTCACAAATCGTGATAAACCTCCTCAAGCATATCATCAATGGGGCTGACCCGAAGAAACTTTATCCCAGCTGGAGACTGATGAATGGACTTTGCATAATAAAATCCACTCTTCAACATCGAAGGGTAATCCTCCCGTCACATGTCAGAAGAACGACCAATCAAGTGGTTGATTGGTTAGCCAACATGGGTGTTGAGTTGGAGGAAGAGGTCTTCTCCTATTCCCTTGATGCCAATCCCACACATCTAATAGTCATCGCTGGTAGGAACATGGCTCACACTAAAGATCGATCCCTGGATGGGGTTCCCACTTGATTTGATGGATGCTACACAGTTTAGAGCCATGCATTCAGGGTACGTGGGATCAAGAGGTGGTTTAACATCACATCCTCCCTCACACGCTTGCTGGCATGCAAATGCATCGCCATCATCGTTTCTCCCACATGAGAACCATGTATCCCACATGCTTCAGAACCTACAAGTCTTCATTACAGTGCACGACGAGCCCTCCATGTCACCTCATTTATAGCCAGTAGAGATTTCTTCCCCTCTATCATTCTCGATGGCTCATTTCCTTCATCACTACCTCCTTGAGGAAATTTTCTTTCTCCACTTTGCTACACTACTCTGGTGAATTCCCCACTTTGGAATTTTGAAGCTATTTGGTGATCACACCACACACTAGAGCTGGCTGACACTCCTTCTCTACATGCCAAGACCTAGGGGCAAGCCAAGGTGGGGTGAAGCTTAGTATCGGGCTCGTGGAAGGGAGCCCCTGAGAAATCCTCACATTGTCTCCACCCACTGCATTTCAGACATTCCTCCCCCATCGCCCCCCATGGATGCTCACCCTCCCGAGGAAGGTTCCCGCCCCCTCTTACCGACATAGTCATACCTTCTGCTCCCTTTGAACCAACTGTGGATCCGGTCACCGACCTCTCTGCCCTCTCAAACCCCTACGACTGTAGGGTCGAGTGGTTCAACCACTTGGGCAATTCAATTGGCTATGTGCCACCTCCTCCTTTGCCCCCTCAACATCCCCTTTTTCCACCCCCCCCTTTTCACTCATCTCCTTCCTCTCCTTCTACCAACAGGGACAATGAGCTCTTTACCACACTGATAAACATCAAAAAGGATCTGGAAGACATCAAAACAACCATGTACGATGTCCAAGCATGAGAAGATGACCAATGGTGTTGAGTGGATAACATGATGGTGTTCATGTAGGACCTGAGAAGCACCATGGTGGAATGAGAGAAGGGGAAGACACAGGATGCATAGACCTACAAGGAGCTACATCGAGGTCTAGGTTACTGATAATTCCTATGTTTTTCCATTTTTCTCTCTTTTTTTTGATGCCAAGATTATGGCCCTGTGCGACACTATAGATATCTTGTCTGTATGCATCTGACATTTGTCCCTGTGTGGCCACATAGCCAACCTTATATATGAACTGGAATTCAGACAATGATGGTTTCTCAAATGGGCACCATTCCCTCCTCTCTTTGACTTAGGACACCTGGCAAAGGTGGTTTCCAAATAGGGCACCAATGCTAGGTAACCAAAAAAATCTCATACATTTGTACTTTTTGCAAGGAATCAATACAAAATCTAACTTACAAATAATAATAATAATAATAAATGCCACAAAAATAAAAAATAAAAAACTTACATTTCCTTTCTCAATGTCATCAATGATGGATGCACATAATTCTAAAAAGCATTCATTCTTGTTATAATTGCTCAATTTGAAACAATATATAAACTTTATATAAGTTCTTCCTTGTTTGACAATTTCATAAACAATATTTTTGGTTGGCACCAAACATATATCTCGTAACAAGACAAGTGTCTGATGATTTCCTTGCACATGTTCTAATTTGGCACAATAAAAATATACATGATCTCCATTGTTTCCTTGCTTGTCTTTAAGAAACCAAGAATATTCTAGTTTGTTTTCACCTTCCACATATTTCCACTCTCTAACATTCTTCACTTCCCTTGATAGCTGAGGTGTTATGCTATCATTTTTGTTTCCAAGCATTCATGGAGGTTCCAGTTGCAATTTTGGATTCCATTATTGTAGGTTATGATCTAGATATATTCATAGACAATCTATTTCTTGTCATTTTTCCTATAAGATAAAAAAATAAAATTAGTCCTTTTACATTATAATAATCTAAAAAAAAAAATTAATATAAGAGGTAATTTAAAAAAACAAAACAAAAAACAATTTGACCCATAATTAATTTTTTTTTACCCATGGAGTTATTAGGCTTATGTCAGGACTGTGCCTTAGATGTGGGGGGCTGGGACGATGTTGGGCATCACCCTATTCCCCATGACCAAGACCCATAACTTGGTCATGGGGGTTGGGGTAATGTTTGGAATATCCCCATCCCCCTCCACTACTAAGTCATGATCCCACAAGATTATGCCTTAGCCTTGGGGGACTGGGGCGATGCCTGAGATCGCCCTATCCCACACAACACCATGGCCAAGATGTTGGACATCGCCCCAACCCCCTATGAATAAGGAATGTTCTTGTGGGACCATGCCTTATTTGTGGGGGGATGGGGCAATCTATGACATTGCCCCAGTGTGACATCCCCAAAAATAAATGATTTTTGAATATGAAATTTGTTAGGAAAATTATTATGTTTTTGGTAAATTCGAATTTGGAAAATTTTTTCCATTTATGGAAATTATGAATTTTGAATTTGGTAAACTATAATTAATGATTATGACTATTGGGTAGATATTTGATTTGACTCAACTAACTATTTGACTATGACACTTGTATGAAAACAAAATATTTTGTAATTATTGCAGGAGGACAAATGGAACAACCATGTTAAAATCAGTTGACCATGAATCCATGAGTGGGGAACATGTTGGAAATACCTTAGGGCTGATTGTTACAAGTGGAAAATCAAGAATTTGGCCATTGGAAGCCCCTGAAAAATAAAAGATTTAGAAAGCTGGGAAAATCCCCAAGGGAAGGAAAAGACCTAGGAAAAAATATGGATTGGATATATAGCATATGTGAGGAGGCAGGACGTTGCCTAGTATGCTAGGGAGAAGTATTTTTGACTTCTTTATGTTATGAACACTCCCTGCTGAGTATGAGGCAAGAAGAAGTTTTTTGAAGATGAACAACATTTTTGAGGAGGAGTTCCAAGTTAACACTCATGGATTCATCGTCAGGCTATGGGGTAAATAGGACAAGTGATTTGGCTGCCCTGTTCTATGGTTGGGAGGAACATGGTTGTTCCCTTTGTCTTTTGGCCAACTGGTTCAGATATGTTCACCTATTCCTTCTCTGTTTGAATGATATATACATATATTGATGCAATGTATATGTTGATTTTGTATCAAATTATTTCTATGGATGAAACTTGTTCGAATGTTGTTAAACTTAAAACTGACGAAATGGATTAAATCAATTTTGAGTGAATCATTTCTGTTGATTTAATTACAGAACAAATGCTATTGTTGTTATTGGTGTATTACCGAAAAATTACATCTGGTTAAAGATTTGGAAGAGTCCATGCTGTAGATTATATCACTATTGTAATATGATAAACTACTGGATAACAATATCATTTTTTGTTATAGGAACAACACTATTACTATAATGAATGTACTAATAAAATGTTTTAGGATCTTCATCTGTGGTAGGAATAGAATGGAAATAAAAAACACCATTACCAGCCACTGTGTATTAGACGTGACAAGAACAAATTTATTGCATAAGAAAATTAATAAATTAATCAATTAGATTTAAATACGAATTCCTAAGAGTTTCTACCAGTCATAAGATCTTATGTTGTTAGAGCATTCAAGTTTTAATTTCAAAACTATATAGACTAAAATGCCCAAATTGTAATGAACAACTACTATAAGAATGGATTCACGAATTATTAAGAAACTATTTGGATGCATTTATGAATATATATAAGCATTGTCCACTCAACAATCATTGTAGTATATGACATAGGAATGGTTGTATACAATTAAAATACCGACGCCTACAACTGGGTAATTAATATGATTTTTTTAAACCAATTATACATACCCACTATACAATTAAAGGGATGGCTATATCTATCTATCTATCTAGATATATATTAAATAGTTTATATATGTATATTTGTATAAAGAAAATGTTCTATATTAATCTATGTTACGTTGATAGACTCAGAACTGTCTCAATACTGAATGCTTTGACCAATAGTAAATACGAGAATTTTACACTTCCAATACCCTTTTATTATTCTCAGGATTTACGATGATAAAGGTTGGAAGTAAAGCTACAGGAATGAGAGAAAATTAGTAATGCATTATTCACAATATCATTTAACTCCAAAGTGTCAAAGAACAGATTTCAGCATGACAAGAGAAATAAAATCATATTTCCTTTCCATTAATGTTCAAAATAGAACATAGTAAGAATCCAACTAAATCCTTTTGGTCAATCATACAATTTTAAATCCGACTCTTTCATTGATTGTGAAGACAAGTAACATAGGTAAAAACCGGCGAGTAATCTCTACCACATAGTTAATTCATTAATGAAATCTTCTACCCTGAGTCACCAAAGCCTTCTTGGAAAGGATAAGATGGAACCCAAATACCTCTTAAGGGATGACAAAGGTTTCCTCCCATGCTATTTTGTGACCAAAACCCTGCACAGAGTATGGTGAAAACCATTATAATTTATTCAACAGAGATAAGATGATCAAAGTTGGGAAATGAAAAATAATAGGAAAGAATGGTCAAAGTAATTCTTAACTTTAATGGAGTGATTCAATACCCTTCGTCGTTTCTCCAAGCTGTGTACCTTCCTGACCGAAAGGGGGAAGAGCAGTCAGAGACTTCCTGATGGGTAACCTCACAAATCAAAGGGGCCCATCATTAGTGATGAGTACCAGTAAATAATCCAAAGAAAACATTTCGGAATAATACATGTATGAAGATCATAAAGAGATACATAAGTCGCATGGAA
Organism: Picea glauca; assembly: GCA_000966675.3. Lineage (NCBI taxonomy): Eukaryota > Viridiplantae > Streptophyta > Pinopsida > Pinales > Pinaceae > Picea > Picea glauca. The sequence goes on along the minus strand of JZKD02S1423761.1, from coordinate 722,134 downwards.
AATATAAAACCAATGTTAAATTCTAAATATAATCATAAATATTTGGACACCTTAGTCCAACAAATGTTACCAATAATCAGTCTAATAACATATGTGAATTAGTTAATTAAATACAGAGAACACAGGATCAACACTGTGCTAAAAAAAGGAAAAAAACACACTAGATGCATATGACCTTGGTAATATGTTCAGACCTATAAGCAAATGGGTACCAAAGAATTAATCCCAATTGTTCCTATTATATGGCACAAGATAACAAAATGTTGGTTTAGCGTTAATCCGACGGTGAACCTTTGGTAGCTCGAAGTCCCCCTTCAATTTTTCCAAAGCTAAGAAAAACCCGGTTACAGTCAACGGAGGAAAATCAAAGTTTATAGGGCCACATGAGGTAACAGTCTTCTATACGACTAAAAGGCCTGATGTTCACTTAACAAGGAAGATCCAGACATGAAAATTCTACCAACCAGGAGACTAGACAATGATTGAAGCCAGGCCCAGTAACAAGAGTTCAATTCAAAATAGCATCTGCTCTGAAGAGATAATTATAAAAGAGACAGTGATAAGTTCCTTCCACATCAGGGAATGGCTTGGTCTCGAAAAAACTAGTACAGAGAAAGGGTAAGCTGCAAAAAACCTAATCATTTCTAGGGTAAATGATGATACCAAACCACTACAGTAAACCTTGAAAATAAGATCAAGAATACTACCGAGGAAGTGGACTACCCAAAACTCTTCCTAACGATACATAAAAACCCGGATGCAAAAAAAAGGAAATAATAGTCGAAGGTCAACTTAGGTTTGTTGTCTGGAGGATCTTTCCAAGTTCCCTTTCATCCAAAACAAATACCAAACCCCAAACTCATGAACAGGATGCCAAGGTGAATACCAAATGGGAAATGGTCTGTAACGACTCACACTCTCTTCACAGAGCCAAGGCGGAAATGAAAATGATAATGTTGGAATAACCCTTCGCATGGAGTAATGGGGATGGGTGATAACCATACCTATTCCATGTGAATATGGTAAGTTTTCGACAATGCATTGGGGCACATAAGCCTAGTATTGAACTGAATGGACTTATCCTACGACATCTTAAATGTCGCAGACAGGCCATTAAGGCGAGATAGCATCGATCTCTATCATTTTTCTCAGAATATTAATGGTGAAATACATTGGGCAACCTATTTAGGGTACAACTTGGCCCTTTCTATCCTCATTACATGCTGAACCTAACTGTCAATGCAATAACCCCCACCCAAAGTAGATATCATAAATTTCGTTAATTATCTAGGAAATTTTTAGTGGCATCAAACGTAACTATAGCCTTTATAAGTTTATCCTCTATGCGGATTGTTATCTTTATGAATTTCAATTATGTGAAACAGGGACCAATACATGCCTAGAATGATATCTGGTTTAAAGGTACTTTTAATTAATGTTTAACCTCTCCTTAGTATACTTTATAGTTGTATATTGGAATGGGAGTTATAAGGCCTTTACATATATGGCCATTGCATGAACATGATAGTAGTTCTAGGTGGTTACACCTCCATATCATATAAATAGGATGTGAACCTAAAACAAAGATGGTGGATAGTATTACGTTTCAATGAAAAAAATATATCTGTAGTTATATACTTATACTCACATATATCTCAATTCTGCAACAAGAAGAGGCAAGCATATGTTAAGTAAAATATGATAGGAGAAGTAAAAGGCAAATAGGACTGATGTATAGCATGACTAATGAATGTCTGCAATTTTTTGAGACAAAAGAGAAACTCGAAGGATCCTAATTTTATTTTATTTTTTAATGTAAATTTTGGGGCACATTACATATTGTATCAGAGAAAAGGTCACAACACTTGGACCTTGAACATGGCCACATTATTTACCTAGTACATATTTATGTTTATGTAAAAGTAATAAAATTTTATTGTTACAAAAAAAAAAAACCTTTTCTGTTTCGTGTTAATCATGGCAGCCCAGGATGACGCAGAAATCAGACTTGATGGGAATCCTAAACAAATACATATTGAAGAACCAAGACATAATGGTGATGGAATCTCAGCTACTGAAGTTTTGGAAATGATGAGGAATATCATTTTTGAGTTGTAGGTTTTCAAATCCGACAATGAGAAACTAAAGAAAGCACAACAGGAGCAACAAGAAATAAATGAAGTCCTCCTGCGCAATATAGTGACAAAGAAAATCCCAAAAGATGATAGCCAGGAAGAGGTCAGTAAAATGGACTCCAAGAATTCTGGTACTGAATCAGAAAAAGGGGAAAGCTCATCTGAAGGTACACCTTCAGCTGAGGATAAAACAAAAATAGATGGAAAAATAAAATAGGTAGACCACCTTGAAGGAGAATTTAAGAAAAATAAACCAACTACATTTGATGGGGAATCCAGAACAGGGGAAGAAGTTGAAGCATGGTTATTGGACATAAAAAATACTTCTAGATATATAACTATTCCAACAATATGAAGGTCGGAATGGCCATTTACAATCTTAAAGGAAAATCCAGCATTTGGTGGCAAGATCTGAAATTGGCCAAGGGCCTAAAGGAGAAACAGATGGAGTGGTTTGACTTTAAGAAATATTTCAAGAAATAATACCTTTCTGAAAGATATTGTGAAAGGAAAAACAAAGAATTTTATGAGTTACGACTTGGACAGATGATGATGGAGGATATTATTAACAAATTCCTAGAATTACTAAGGTTTGTACCTTATATCCAGGAGGAAAAGGTAAAAATCCAATGGTCCTTAAGTTGTTTACCACAGACTTACAGGGATAGAATTGAGTTTGACAACCCCAAGTCCTTGAGTGAAGTATTCACGAAGGAACAAATGTGCTACGACCAATAAAAACAATAGACAGAGTTTCCCAAATCTTGGAAGGATAAGAAGCAATACCATATGAACCAATGGAAGAAGGGATACCAACCAGATCCTTATAGGAATGTAGCAAAAATATTTTTGAGAAAATACTTTCAATCCAATAATCCAAATACCCAAGGAAATAGTAAACCAGTGAACCTGGGAACAAAAAAGTTTGGGGATAGCCCCCGCAAACCATGAAAATGATGGGAATGTGGAGAAACTCATCTAAGGAGGAATTGTCCATGTTTTAATTAAACAAACATAACTATTGTTCATAATTTGTAGGAAGCCTCGATGGTGGGTGATGTGGGAAGAAGGTTGCATCGGATAAATGTAGTCGTCGATGGCCGACAAGCTAACCACCAGTCCTCTGTGGTGGAAATCGAAGGTAAAATCAATAACAATCGAATTTATGTTTTAATTGATCTTGGAGCTACATTAAGTTATGTCACTCCTGGTGTGGTAGACTCAAATAAACTTAAGAAAATGAAACACAAAAAATCATGGATGGTACAACTAGAAACAGGAACTAAAAGGAAAGTGGTTGAGTTTATTTCTGATTTTGAGTTTAGTTTAGATGGTCAAAACATAAGAATAAATGTCAACATTATACCACTAGGATATTATGATGTGATTATCAGAATGGATTGGTTGGAAAAGAACAAAGAAGTACTAGACTTTTATGCAAAGACACTTAAGTATAAATACGATTATGACACTACTAGAACAACCCAAGGTATACCAAAATCAATATCAGTTAGACAAGTCACAGCAATGAAATTCAAGAAATGCATGAGAAAGGGTTGTCAAGTTTACACCATCCAAATAACAAATCTATTATAAAAAGAAGATAAAACCAACTTGGAAGACTTTGTTGTTTTACATGAATTCAAAGACGTGTTTGTTGATGAAATACTTGAATTACCTCCTACAAGGGAAATAAACTTTTCTATAGACCTGCTACCTGGTTCATCCCCTATCTCTAAAGCACCTTACCAAATGAGTTTACCAGAATTGACATAAATAAAAGTACAACTACAAGAATTATTGGACAAAGAGTACATCAGACCCAGTGTTTCACCATGGGGAGCACCAATCCTCTTTGTGAAAAAGAAAGACAATACTCTAATAACATGTATCGATTATAGACAGTTGAACAAAATGACTATTAATAAAAAGTACCTCTTACCTAGGATAAATGATATGTTCGATCAAGTAGGTGGGGACAAGATATTTTTGAAGTTGGATTTATGATTTGGTTATCACCAAATTAGATAAAAGATGAGGACATAAGAAAAACAACTTTAAAAAAACAATATGAACATTATGAAATCGTAGTCATACATTTCAGACTCACTAACGCACCAGCCACGTTTATGTGTCTAATGAATATTATTTTCAATCAGTACTTGGACAAGTTCGTACTAGTATTTATCGGCGATATTTTGGTCTATTCTAAAATAGAGTAAGAACATGAAGAACACTTAATAATACTTCTGCAAAATTTAAGGAAGCACAAATTGTATGTTAAATTTGACAAGTGTGTTTTTTATCAGAAGAAGATACAATACCTAGGACATGTAATATCTACAAATGGTATTGCAGTTGATCTTGAGAAAAGAAGGGCCATTATGGAATGGCCAGTACCAAAGGATGTAGCGGATATCCAATCATTCATGGGAATTACCAGATATTATCGTAGATTTATAGAGGGTTTTTCCAAAATTGCTTATCCTATTACATCATTACAAAAGAAAGGGACCAAGTTTAACTGGTCACAAAAGTGTCAATATAGTTTTAATAAGTTAAAGGAATTGTTAACAACCACACCAATCTTAAAGGTAGAAGACCCAGATAAAGACTTTATCATCTGTGCTGATGCAAATAAAGAAGGACTAGTTGGAATCCTAAGTCAAGAAGGACACATTATTTTTTATGAGTCCTAAAAATTAAAGGAGCATGAGAGAAACTATGTCACACATGATTTAGAATTGGCAGCAGTAATACATGCCTTAAAAATGTGGAGACACTACATAAATGGAAGAAAGTTTCTATTATTGACAGATAATAGTGGTGTGAAATATTTGTTTAGCCAGCCATATCTTAATGCAAGGAAACTAAGGTGGCTAGAATTCTTGAGGAAATTCAATTTTGAGGTAAGACATATCAAGTTTAAGGAAAATAAGGTAGAAGATGCTTTAAGAAGAAGATTTCGTGGGTTATTTCAAATAAATGTCAGCAGGGCAGAAAGTGATTTGGAACAGAGAATAAGGACGACAGGTATTAATGACGAAAATTACACTAAGATAGTGGAAAAATTACAAAAAAATACAACAAACTCAGACAAACCAGATATGAGTATCGATAAAGATCGAATATTACGATTTAAAAAAAGACTTTACATACTAGAATCGACAGTGTTAAAGATAACAGTTTTGGATGAAGTGCATAAGAAACCATATTTTGGTCATCCAAGATACCAAAAAAGAATAACAACACTTAGAAAACTATTTTATTGGCCTAATATGAAGGGAAAAATAGAAGAATACTTGGCTAGGTGCCAATATTGTCAATAGGTAAAGGTAGAACACTAGCACCCCACCAGACTATTACAACCATTACCAGTACCAAAATGGAAATGGGAGACCATATCGCTGGACTTTATTATAGGTATGCCTAAAAATCAGAAACATAATAACTCTATTATGGTTGTAATCGATAAACTCAGTAAGTATGCACACTTTATTCCTGTAAAGTCTACTTTTAAATCTATAAACATCATTGAAATATTTATGAAATAAATTTTTGGAATGCATGGTATTCCTAAAATGGTGATTTCAAATAGAGACGTAAAATTAACATCTTCCTTTTGGAAAGAATTGTTTGTAGGGATAAATACTGATTTGAATTTCAACACAAGTTATCATCCACAAATGGATGGACAGGCTGAATGAACAGACCAAATTGTAGAGGATATGCTCTAAATGTACGTAATAACAAAACCAACCAAGTGGGAAGACTACCTACACTTGGTAGAATTTGCATATAACAATGGGTACCAAACTTCGGCTAAATTGAGTCCCTTCGAGGTACTGTATGGTATAAAGTGTAGGAAAACAATTAGGTGGGATGACCTGGTTGAAATACTCATGGTTGGACTAAAGATTCTCCAAGAAATGGAAAGTACGGTAAGAAAGGTACAACAAAACTTAAAGGAGTCATAGGACATACATAAAAGTTATGAAGACCAGAAAAGAAGACACTCGGAATTTCAAGTGGGAGATCATGTTTACTTAAAAGTCAAATCCCAAAAGAGTTCACTAAATCTAGGGAACTGCACCAAGTTGGCACCCAGTTTTTCTGGTCCCTTCGAGATACTATCTCGAATTGGACTCGTAGCATACCAACTTGCACTTCCAGCTAATCTAAAAATTCATAATGTATTTCATGTTTTTTTGTTGAAAACATGTTCTCATGACCCTACTCACATGATCGATTGTAACTTGTTGAAGTGGAACCAGAATGATATTTCTAGGAGGAACCCCTGCACATTCTGGACTAGAGAGAAATATCACTTCAGAATAGAGTCGTTGCTCGGGTAAAGGTGCAATGGAAGCACTTTAGCCCTGAGGAGGCCACTTGGGAGTTAGAGGGAGATTTGTAGAAATATCATCCAATCCTATTCTAGGAAAGGAACAAACATTGAAGACAGTGTTTTATTTAAGGGGGAAAAGATGTGACATCCCCCAAAACAAATGATTTTTGAATTTGAAATTTGTTAGGAAAATTATTTTGTTTTTGGTAAATTCTAATTTGGAATTTTTTTTCCATTTACAGAAATTCGAATTTCGAATTTGGTAAATTGTAATTAATGATTATGACTGTTGGGAAGAGATCTAATTTGACTCAACAAACTATTTGACTATGACACTTGTATGAAAACATAATATTTTGTGATTATTGGAGGAGGACAAATGGAACAACCATATTAAAATCATCTGACCATGACTCCATGAGTGAGGAACATGGTGGAACTACCTCAGGGTTGATTGTTACAACTGAAAAATTAGGAATTCGACCATTGGTAGCCCCTGAAAATCAGGGATTTAGAAAGCTGTGAAAATCCCGAAGGGAGGGAAAATACCTAGGAAAAAATATTGATGGGATATATAGAATATGTGAGGAGGTAAGATGCTTCCTAGTATGCTAGGAAGAAGTATTTATGACTGCTTGTTGTTATGAACCCTCCTTGCTAAGTGTGAAACAAGAAGAAGTTTTTTGAAGTTGAACGACGTTGTTGAGGAGGAGTTCTGAGTTAACCCTCATGGATTCATGGTTAGGCTAGGGGGTGATCATGACAAGTGATTTGGATACCCTGTTCTATGGTTGGGAGGAACATGGTTGTTCCCTTTGTCTTTCCACCAACTAGTTCATATATGTTGACCTAATCCTTCTCTGTTTGAATGATATATACATATATTTATGCAAAGTATATGTTGATTTTGTATGGAAGTATTTCTATGGATGAAACCTGTTCGAATGTTGTTAAACTTAAAACTGAGGGAATGGATTAAAAGAAGTTTGAGAAGATCATTTCTGTTGATTTAATTACTGAACAAATGCTATTGTTTTTATTGGTATATTACCCAAACATTACATCTGGTTAAGGATTTGGAAGATTCCATGTTGTAGATTACATCAATGTTGTAATATGATAAACTACAGGATCACAGTATGATTTTCTATTATAGGAACAAAACTATTACTATAATGAATGTACTAATAAAATGTTTTAGGATCTTCATCTATGGTAGGAATAGAATGGAAATAAAAAACAACATTGCCAGCCACTGTGCATTAGACGTGACAAAAACAGAGTTATTTCATAAGAAAAGTAATAAATTAATCAAGTAGATTTAAATACGAATTCCTAAGAGTTTGTACCAGTCATAAGATCTTATGATGTTAGAGCATTCAAGTTTTAATTTCAAAACTATATAAACTAAAATGCCCAAATTGGAACGAAAAAATACTATAAGAAGGGATTCATGAATTATTAAGAAACTATTTGGATGCATTTATGAATATATATAAGCATTGTCCACTTGACAAACATTGCAGTAGATGACATAGCAATGGTTGTATACAATTATAAGGATCGGCGCCTACAATCGAGTAATTAATATGATTTTTTTTAACAGTTATACATATCCACTTTACAATTAAAGGGAATATATATATATATATATATATATATATATATTAAATAGTTTATATATGTATATATGTATAAAGAAAACATTCCATATTAATATTTGTTACATTGATAGACTCAGAACCCTCTCAATACCTAATGCTTTGACCAATAGTAAATACGAGAGTTTTACACTTCCAATACCCTTTTATTCTGCTTAGGATTTACACTAATAAAGGTTGGAAGTAAAGCTGCAAGAATGCGAAAGAAAATTAATAACGTGTTATTTACAATATCATTTAACTCCAAAATGTCAAAGAACAAATTTTAGCATGACAAGAGAAATCAAATCATATTTCCTTTCCATTAATGTTCGAAACATAACATAGTAAGAATCCAACTAAATCCTTTCGGCCAATCATACAATTTTAAAGTCGACTATTTCATTGATTTTAAAGACAAGTAACAGAGGTAAAAATTGGCTAGTAATCTCTACCACATAGTTAATTCTTTAATGGAATCTTCTACCTTGAGTCACCTAAGCCTTCTTGGAAAGGATAAGCTGGAACCTGAATACCTCTTAAAGGGATGATAGAGGTTGCCTCCCATGCTATTGCGTGAACGAAACCCTTCACAGAGTATGGTAAAAACCATTATAATTTATTCAACAAAGATAAGATGATCAAAGTTGGGAAACAAAAAATAATAGGAAAGAATGGTCAAAGTAATTATTAACATTAATGGAGTGATTCAATACCCTTCATCATTGCGCCAAGCCATGTACCTTCCTAGCCGAAAGGGGGAAGAGAAGCCTGAGACTTAATGATGGGTATCCTTGTAAATCAAAGGGGGGCATCATTAGTGATGAGTACCAGTAAATAATCCAAAGAAAACATTTCAGAATAATACATGTATGAAGATCATAAAGAGATACATAAGTCGCATGGAAAATATAAAACCAATGTTAAATTCTAAATATAAGCATAAATATTTGGATGCCTCAGGCCAACAAAAGTCACCAATAATCAGTCTAATAGAATCTATGAATTAGTTAATTAAAGACAAAGAACACAGGATCAACACTGTGTCGAAAAAAGGAAAAAAACACATCAGACACGTATGACCTTGGTAATATTTTCAGACTTATAATAAAATGGGTACTAAAGAATGAATCCCGATTGTTCCTAGTATATGACACAGGATACCAAACTGATGGTTTAGGGTTAAGTCGATAGTTAACCTTCGGTAGCTCGAAGCCCCCCTTTAATCTTTCCATAGCTAAGAAAAATCTAGTTACAGTCAAGGGAGGAAACACAAAGTTGAGAGAGCCACGTGAGGTAACATTCTTCTATACGGCCGAAAGGCCTGATGTTCACTTAACAAGGAAGATCCAGACATAAAAAATTTGTGAACTAGGAGACTAGACAATGATTGAAGCCAGGTCCAGTAACAAGAGTTCAATTCAAAATAACATCTTGTATCAAGAGATATTTATAAAAGACACAGTGATAAGTTCCTTCCATAGGAGGGAATGGCTTGGTCTCAAAAAAACTAGTACAGAGAAAGGGTAAGCTACAGAAAACCTAAGTGTTTCTAGGCTAAACGTCGATACCACACCACTACAATAAACCTTGAAAACAAGACCAATAATACTATCAAGAACTCAACTACCCAGGACTCTTCCTAATGATACAAAAAAAATCATATGCAAAAAAAAAGAAATAATAGTCGAAGGTCGACTTACCCCGCCTAGGGTTGTTGTTTGGAGGATCTTTCTAAGTTCCCTTTCATCCATAACAAATACCAAAACACAAACTCATGACTACGATGCCAAGGTGAATACCATACAGGAAATAGTTTGTAATGACTCACACTCTCTTTATAGAGCCAAGGTGGAAATGAAAATGATAACGCTGGAATAACCCTTCACATGGAGTAATGGGGATGGGTTATAACCATACCTAGTCCATGTGAATATGGTAAGTTGTCGACAATGCATTGGGGAACATAAGCCAAGTACTGAATTGAATGGACTTATCCCAAGACATCTTAAATGTAGCAAACAATCCATTAAGGTGAGATATCATCGATCTCTGTCATTTTTTTCAGAATATTAATGGTAAAGTACACTGGGTGTCCTATTTAGGGTACAACTTCGCCCTTTCTATTCTAGTTACATGTTGAACGTAACTGTCAATGCGCTAACCCCTGCCCAAAGTAGATAGCATAAATTTCATTAATTATCGAGGGCATATTTAGTGGCATCAAACGTAACTATAGCCTTTCTGAGTTTAGCCTCTACGTGCATTGTTATCTTTATGAGGTTCAATTATGTAGAAAAGGGACCAATACATGCCTAGATTGATATTTGGTTTAAAGGCATTTTAAATTAATGTTTAACCTCTCCTTAGTAGACTCTATAGTTGTATATAGTAATGGGAGTTGTAAGGCCTTTACATATATGTCCATCACACGAACATGATAGTAATTCTTGGTTGTTACACCTCCATATCATATAAGCGAGATGTGAACCTAAAATGAAGATAGTGGATAGTATTAAGTTTCGATGAAAACAAAATATCTTTAGTTATATACTTATACTCACGTATAGCTCAATTATGCAACAAGAATATGCAAGCATACGTTAAAGAAAATATGATAGGAGAAGTAAAACGCAAATAAGACCACTGTATAGCATGGCTAATGAATGTCTGAAAGTTTTTGAGACAAAAGAGAAACTCGAATTATCCTAATTTATTATTATTATTTTTTATGTAAATTTTGGGGTAAATTACACCCGACCCCCATGGCTAGACCCCGGTCATTGCCCAGTAACCACCATGGGACAAAACCAAATTTGTTTATGTGAAACACAATAAAAAAGATAACTTTGTTTTACAAAAAGATACCTATATTTGACTCTTTTTCTCTTTTTTTTTTTCAAAAAATATGGAGGATTTTGTTAAATGTTTTGAAAAAAGTCTCAATTTTTTAAAAAAGTTGGGATTTGTTTTTTTTTAATTAGAAAACATCTAAAACAATTTAAGTTTTTTTAATTTTCGCATGAAAACTTATTATGGAGTTCAAAGATGATATTATAATTGTTATTTTAGTAAATGGTAAGAATTTTAAAAATAACTAACCTCTGAAATGATATATTCTTCTTAGATGTCTTCTCGATGTTTATCCCTTGTAACTTTCTCTAAATACTTTAACGAATACAGACCAAGATATCACACCATGTAAAAAGACAAAAAGAGATTGTGTATATATAACATGAATGTTATACATTTGTGTTAGTATAACGAATGTGGGATAAATAAATAAACATGAGAAATATTGTAATTAAAAAGTAAATAACGAAAAAAAAGAGTAAAAGTTGTTTTTAAATTTTAAGGGAATAAATTGGGGGAAATTTTGGAGGGAATATTTTGGGGTGAAAGTTTGGGGAATATTTTGGGGGCAAAGTTTGGGGAAATGTTTTGGGGGGGGATTTTGGAGGGAAATATTGGAGGGAATATTTGTTTTTGGGGGGAGGATGTAGAGGGAAAATATCATTGTGCAAGTTATACGAATGTCATTGGGAGGGTGAGAATTTGTATCATTTTACGTTATTAGAGAGAAGGGATGGCTTTGTGAGATAAAGAAGATTTTTTTTTTGAGACATTAGTAAATTTTTGTATACCTTATTTATTGGGACTAGGAAATGCAATTGGAATGCTTGTAATGAAAATGAGGCATCATATTTCCAGGTATTCAGAAGTTTGATTGTAGTAAATGATATTTTATTCATCATGTTCCTCACGAAAGTCCTAAATCAAAGGACTTTGAAGGCACTGATGATGAAGAGGAGGAATATGATGGTGATAAATCTATTCAACATTTTAATAGTAATGAAAATAATCAAAATGTAGGTCGAAGTGGAGAGCATGATCAACGTTTAAATGATTGGGATGAAATTTTCCTCTAAGTGAGGAGTTTCAAGGTATCGATGAATATTTCCAAGGAACAAATGAATATGATGAAGAATTTCCCTCAAGTGGAAATTTTAAAAGAAATGAACATGATTATGAAAATGGTGGACACTCTTTCCCGAATGGGAAATTCAAAGAGAACAATGTTGGTGATTATGAATTTCCTCCAAGTGAGAATTTTGAAGGTATTGATGAATATTTTACTCCAAGTCAGTATTTTCAAGGAACAAATGAGGATGATGCAGAATTCCCTCCAAGTGGGGATTTTAAAAGAAATAATGATGATTATGGAAATGCTGAACAATCATTTCCGAATGAGGAATTTAAAGGAAGCAATGTTGTTGATGATGATTTTCCTCCAAGTGAGGATTTTCAAGGTACCAATGATAATAATGAAGATTTTAATCCTTTTAGATAGTTGGATTAGGTTCATGGACAGTTGGTTGTCACTGATATCAACCAATGGAGAGTGATATTTTATATTGATTTCAACCCTTAGTGATTGATGTCAACCCCTGGAGAAAGTTCGGTAGTGAATTTCGGTAGCATAAAGGTTTGGGGAATGGACCCAATGTTGTTTCATGGATAGTGGTATGTATTTTAATATATTTGAAGGTAATACTATTCTATATGGATATCACATGTAATTTCATTTCAGGTGGTATGTGTAACGTCACATAACTCCTCACAGTTACAGAGTTATGGCCATGAGAAGTTGGAAAACCGAGGTTTGGGTAATGGAACCAAGTTTGTTTGATGGATAATTGTATGAGTTTTGGTATATTTTCATTCGATACTATTCTATATGGATATTACATGTCATTCCATTTCCATTGGTAGGTGGACTATCACATAACGCCTCATGGTTAGAGAGTTATGGCCATGTGAAGTTGGAGAACCCTCATGAGTCATCTAGAAGCCCCAAAAGGTCAAAGTAGTCAAAGTGGTTTAAGAGATTTTAGAATTTAAATAATAAAGTGAAGTGATGAGTATACTATAAGTCAAATTGAATACAAAAGAAATTATTTAAATAATAAAGTTAATGGAGAAATTACTAAGTGGACAAGTGGTTAGAAGTGGGTTAGCCCTAAAATAAGGAAATTGGTTTAAGATGGTTAGAAGGTAACCCCTTGAGGTAAAGTGAAGCGATGAGTGTACTATAAGTCAAAGTGGATAAAAAATAAATTATTTAAATAATAAATTTAATGGATAAATTACTAATTGGACAAGTGGTTAGAATTTGGTTAACCCTAAAATAAGGAAACTGGGTTAAGATGGTTAAAAGGTAACTCCTTGAGGAAGCTACTTGGAGAGTATAAATAAGAGGCAAGGCTCTCTCATTGTTATCACACTTGAGCATATTGAATATCTACAAGTGACTGAGGTAACCAAAGGATATCTAAGACAAATTTCAGATGGAACGTGAAGTAAATAATGTCAAAATTCAAGGGAGGATAAATTCTTTTGATGATGCTTTCTAAGGTATGTTATTTACAGGTCATCTCACCATTTTCGCAATAATGTTTTTTCTAGAATGATTCAGACCATGAAATTGGGAGGCCATTGAGAAAACATATCCAAGTATATGTGGTACAAATTAAATTTTTTGGTTCATTGTATTTTTGAAGTTACACTCTGTGGAAAATAGGGTTTGTGACTAGTCCCGAAACTAGTCTAAAACAAGTGTTTCAGGCAAAAACGTTATAATTTATTCATAATATATCCAATTTCAGTAAACCAAATTTTTTGTTTATAGTACAGTCTGTAGTATTCTGTGTAAAATTTTCATATCCATACAACAAATATTTTGTGTGGTTCACACTCTACAAGTTTGTTTTTTAGAATAAGACATAATTCACAAGGCATGCCATTTTTGCTACAACTCTTTTTGTGAGAGGTTCCAAATAGTTACACCCAGAGGAATTGCATAAAACACACTGAAGAACATTGTGTACTATTTTCATGTCTTTATTCATTATAGGTACATATTTATGATTATTTCAAGTTAGGGTTGCTAACTGATCCAAAACTAGTCATGTGAGAATAAAGCAAAGCTTGATGAAAATGCTAGTCTCTTGTTGTTAAAGTTAAGGAAGGATTGCAGGTATGTGATCATATACACCAAGTCTATTACATATTTACAAATAAGATTTGGATGATGAAACTCATGAGGGATTTTGGTTGAGGTACATGGTTGAGACAATTAGTTGATGAGTTGGCACATGCATGAGGTGTATAGTTGATGATGTTGGTACATCTTGATGAGTCATAGTTGATGAGTAATTGATACATGATTGGTACATACTTGGTACATGGTTGGAGGCACTTGTTAGTAGTATTTTTGACACATGGTTTATGGATGATGTAGCATACTTGTATTGGTATATTATTAGAAGCACATATTGATCTTGGTGATGATTATGAGTTTTTGTGGTATGATTTGTTGATGCACATATTTGATATTTGTCTTGGTGATTGATCTCGGTGAGTAGATCTACATTGGTTCATAATATTGACGAAACAGGTGGTTGTGATAGGTTGTTTGGACAAGTTTTTGTGACAGGTTATTTGTACAGGTTTGGTGCATGGTTGATGCACTTATTCATGGTACAGGTTGAGGTACAGGTTGGTGCATGGTTGATTCACTTATTCATGGTACATGTTGATTACAAGTTGTTTGGTATAGGTTGGTGCATGGTTGATGCACTTGTTTATGGTACAAGTTGATTACAGGTTGAGGTACATGTTGATGCATGGTTCAGGTTATTGGTATACATTGTTTGGTGCAGGTTGATTGGTACATGTTTAGAGAAGTATATCTCACAGTGATAGTGTGACAGTGATAGTGTGATAGTGATTCTATCATTATACTTATATATCATGATGGTTGGATGGGGCCAGGACGGGTGGTTGTAGCCAAAGAACATAGGGGGTTGTAGCTAGAGAATTAGGGAGTTGGAGATTCCCTCGGGCTGTATCCAGAGAAAATAGGGGGTTGGAGCCTCCTTCCAGTTGCAGATGGAAAAAAAAGGAAGTTGGTGCTTCCAATGAATGCAATTCTTAAAGACATATAAGAAAAATAATTACGTGGTTTTCTTCCACTTTGGGTTTCCACATAAAACATTGGTGTACTGTGTATGCGTGTGATTTCTCTTTTGTTCATTGCTTATTTAATCTAAAACTATTGGATGATAATTCTACATTGATATAACACTTGCATTTTATGGTGAAAAAGGATTATATTGCTCTATTACTGATTCAGCCCCCTCTCAGTAATCCAAAAATTGGAATCAGGGATGGTTCCTTTAGGAAACAGTTTAACCACTGGAAGGAGATCATGGATTATTTTGAGAATGGAGTACCAATGTTTAATGGTTAGAATGGTTTTAAGTATGAGATGTGGAGAAGAAGAATGGAAGTATTTTTATAGACACGGGGACATTATATTTGGCTATTAGTTCTTATATAGGATATGATAGTTCAAAAAGGGAAAAGACTGCAGTTAAGAATGAATTGAAGAAGAATAACAAAATAGCAATGGATTTCATTTGGGAAGGATTACCTAATTCAGTAAAATAAAAGGTTGGTAAATGTTCATCAACCAAAGAACCTTGGGATAAGTTACATGGCATATATTCTTTGCCCATTGCAGATTCAGAAAATGCCAAAGAAGATGCAAATACAGAACAAGAAGAAAGATGATCATCATGTCAAAAAGATTCAGAAGAGGAAGAGTATGAAGAAGCATAAGTTGATTAAAGAGAAAAATTTATCAATGAAATTGAATATCTAAAGAAAGAAAGAGAAGAAAACAATTCATCCAGGAAAGAATTGATGAAGCAAAAGGAAAGTGTTCAAGCTTCCAAATAAGATCAGGAGGTCATCAAGAATTTAAGAGATCAACTAGAAGAGGCAATAAGAATTGAAGAAACTCTAGAATATCAAAATAAATACTTAGAAGCCAACATAGCAGCATAAAATGAAGAAGTAGAAAAGAGTGATAATATACTAATGGATCATCTCAAGGAAAGAACCAATGACTTAAACCAACTTGAGGAAGAGTTTGGTAAAGAAGAGAGAATACTGGAAGAAGAAATAATTACATTGAAAATCCAACTTGAATAAGCAAAGAGAACATAAGAGGTCATGAAGTCTTAGATAATGGAGAAATAATAAGAGGTTGAGAATCTTGAAGAAGGAGTTGTCACACTAAGAGTCAAAATCGTCAAGCTCAACAAGAACATTGAAGAGATAGAAACATCCACATGAATTGTAAAGAATGAATAGAAGCACTCTACGTTGCTAGAAAAGAAGAATGAAGAAAACAAAAATATTTATGCAAAAGTACTCAAAGGAAGAAATCATGGTCAACCAGAATCTAACAAAACTAATAAAGATACATCTTGAAGAAGACCATCCATGTTCAAGCCACAAAGAAGATTCGATCATGATCATTATTAGTCAAGGCATAAATTAATAAGGATGAAACCACAAATAAGATCATTCACTCCCAGGTATGCAAAATTCTCATATGGTCATTGTTTTTATTGTACTAACTTTGGACATAAAGTTGCAGATTGCAGGGATTATAAAAGAAATGTTCAAGCAAGAAATGCCTATGTGGCCCCATGTAACATTGAATGTTACCAATGTCATAACTAAGGACATATAGCTCATGATTGTAGAAGCATGGTCAATACTTCCATGAAATATAACACTGATATAGGATATAAGAAAGTATGGCTAATAAAGTAGGAAGAATAGGTGAACAAATACCAGGTCCCATAGATCACAAGATTGGCAATAAAATGAGATGAAGAAAAATCTACAGATAAAAAGAAGGATATTAGATATAGAAAGGTTTGTAAAATAAATGAAATAAAAGAAGGAAAATTAAATAAGAAACAAGTTCAATAGATTGTACATTTAGGTATTGTAGTGAAAGACGAATCCATAGACAAAAAGAAAGAAGTTAGAGCTCAGAGAGATGATTAATCTACCAATGAAGATGATGATGAATACACATCAAAGATAGAACTGTTATAATCCATTCAGCTTAGAGACTCCCCTGTAATATGAATATTAGATAGGGGGATTCTATGTGATAGTTGTGACAGACCAAAGAACCATCCTTCAAGCAACTTGCAGAGTTTGAGAAGATAGATCCAGAGAAGCCAGTTAGTAGAAGTAGAATTTGATGGATTAATCAAGACTTCATGTTATTATAGTGATAAATGGGTCATCATTATGGATATTTGTGCAAGTAGAATCGTGGACAACATGGACCATAACATGGATTCATAGATTGGTCCAAAGAGTGGTTCAGAGACAAAGGAACATTATCATAATGGATGATAATTACACAAGAAATGGCTCAAACAATGCTAATGGATTCCAAATTGACAGATATGTTTTGGATACATGCAGTGCATAGAACAATTCACATTCAAAACAAAGTAATTCTCAAAAACAACAATGACAAAACTCCCTACAAATGATGGAAAGAAAGCGAACACAACAACCTCTACATCAAGGTAACTCAAGGTAGTATTTATTAATTGAAATTTATGTTTATGATATTTTTTTTTGGAAGTACTAATGACAGGTTAAGACAGACATTTGCAAAGGATGCGCAGAATGAATTTGAAATCTCATTGCTTAGAGAAATTCCTTCTTTCTGGGTCTTTAGATATGTCAAAGAAACCAAGGAATTTTTATTTCTAAAACTAAGTATATCAGAGAAATGCTAAAGAGGTTCATAATGGAATATTGCAAACCAGTTATCACTCCCTTGAAAACTAGTTGCAAGTTGAGAAAAGATGATGATTCAAAGTCTACATATCAGAGGCAATACAGGTCATTTATTGGTAGCCTACTATATGTGACAACATCTAGACAAGATGTAATGCAAGAATTTTGATAGGTGGCACGATTTCAAGAAGCACCAAAGGAATAACATGTATTAGTAGTGAAGAGAATTTTCAGATATCTCAAAGGAACATAAGAGTTTGGATTATGGTATCCAAAAGGATAGTATCTATCACTTATTGCCTACACAGATGGATATTGGGCATGTTGCATTGATGACCGATGAAGCACCAATGGAGCAACATTCTACTTGGGTGAGTGTTTAGTATCATGGATAAGTAAGAAACAATCATCAATATCTTTATCTATAACTGAGGAATATTATATTGTAGCAGCAACATGTTGTACATAGGTTCTATGGATGAAACAAACTTTGACAGATATACAGGTTGAGTATGATGAGCCCATTCCAATCTATTGTGATAATACAAGTGTCATCAGTATCTCAAATAACCTAGTGATTCACTCCAAGATGAATCACATTCCAATCAAGTATGACTTTCTATGGGAACATGTTGCAAAGAAGAACATTAGAGTTGAATATGTGGGCACAAAAGAACAAGTAGCATACATCTTTACAAAACTATTTCCATAGAAATCCTTTGAGTATCTTCGCTAGAGACTAGGATTAATTTCTACTCCAAAATGAATGTTTTTGAATGATTATCTTATATTTTAGATATACATGATGAAGCACCATAAATAAGACAATTTAGGTTGGGAGATCAGTTTTAGGAAGAGTTCAGTTAGGGGGAGTATCCCCAAGGATAGTTCAATTAGGGGGATCAACCTCGAATGGAAAGATATATTTTCCATTGATGACAAAGGGGGAGAGATTTATAATATGCAGGATATAAATGCTTGGAGAGAGAGAACATAGACATGTAGGCAGGGGGAGCAACCCAAGGAGATTTCAGTCGGGGGGAGTAGCCCTAAAGGGAGATTCCCTTTTCCATTGATGTCAAAGGGGGAGATTTAGAAACATTGATGAGGATTATAAGAATGAATGTTATCATGACTAAGTGTTTCCATCAATGTTGGTGTTGCCATCAACAGAAAAGGGGGAGATTGTCAGAAATTTGTCTTAGGTTGATGGAAAGTTGTATGGATTGTTTGTTGTCATTGATTTCAACCATCGAAAAGTGATATTTTATATTGATGTCAACCCTTAGTGATTTATTTCATCCATTGGAGAAAGTCTAGTAGCGAATTCCAGTAGCACAAAGGTTTGGGTAATGGACCCAAGGTTTTTTCATGTATAATTGTATGAGTTTTAATATATTTGAAGGTATGACTATTCTATATGGATAGTGTATCTAATTCAATTTATGGTGGTATGTGAAATGCCACATAAGTCCTCAAAGTTATAGAGTTATGGTCATGAGAAGTTGGAGAACCCAGGTTTGGGTAATGGACCCAAGTTTGTTTGATGGATAATGGTATGAGTTTTGATATATTTTCATGCAATACTATTCTATATGGATATTACATTTCATTCTATTTCCGATGGTATGTGGAATGTCACATAACTCCTCACGGTTAGAGAGTTATGGCCATGTGAAGTTAGAGAACCCTCATGAGTCATCTAGAAGCCCCAAAAATGCAAAGTAGTCAAAGTGGTTTAAAATATTTTAGAAGGTAAATAATAAAGTGAAGTGGTGAGTATACTATAATTCAAAGTGAATACAAAAGAAATTATTTAAATAATAAATCTAATGGAGAAATTACTAAGTGGACAAGTGGTTAGAGGTGGGTTAGCCCTAAAATAAGGAAAGTGGATTAAGATGGTTAGAAGGTAACCCCTTGAGGTAAAATGAAGTGATGAGTATATTATAAGTCAAAGTTGATACAAAATAAATTATTTAAATAATAAATTTAATAAATAAATTTCTAATTGGACAAGTGGTTAGAAGTTGGTTAACCCTAAAATAAGGAAAGTGGCTTAACATGGTTAAAAGGTAACCCCTTGAGGAAGCTAATTGGTGAATATAAATAAGAGGAAAGGTTCTCTTATTTTAATCACACTTGAGCATATCGAATATATACAGGTGGTTGATGTAACCAAAGGATATCTAAGCTAAATTTCATAGGGAAGGTGAAGTAAAGAAGGTCGAAATTCAAGGGAGGATAAATTCTTTTGATGATGCTTTCTAAGGTATGTTATTTACAGGTCATCTCACCATTTTCGCAATAATGTTTTTTCTAGACTAATCTAGACCGTGAAATTGAGAGGCCATTGAAAAAACATATTCAAGCAATCATGGTACAAATTTCATCTTGTGGGTCGTTTTCTTTTTGGAGTTACACTCTGTGGAAAATAGGGTTTCTGGCTAGTCCTGAAACTATTCTAAAACAAGTGTTTCAGGTAAAAATTCCATGTGTTAACACCAGGCCGAAGGGGAAAGAAGAATTATCATGGGAAAGAAAGTGTGCAGAAAATTGAAGTAACAACTGGAAAAAGAACAACACGCATGCATGCAAGAAAGAGTGCACAAAGGAAAGCGACAGCTGGAGGAGGAACAACACGCGTATGGGAGAAAGACCTAATGTAAAAGGGGTTAGGGTTTTGGTAATATTATCTAAAATGTTGAAGAGACAGAAATGTATAAATATAGATACAAAAGTATCATATAGAGAGTTGCTAGTAGTTGTTAGTAGTTCTCTTAATGTTTTAGTTATATGAACCAATTTTGTAAGCTTTTGGGAAAATAGGATATGAGGGAAGTTAGATCTGAGGATTAGACCACAAGATGTGGATCCTGGTGCGATATAGTTCACCTCGCATAGATCTTACCCAATTCTATGAATAATTGTAAGCGCATGGCACCAGGAATGCAGAACTGCCATAATAAAAGAGCCAAGCGACAAATCTTTGTGGGCGTAGCCCAGGAGGGGGTGAACCACTGTAATACTCGCTTAATATGTTGAATGTATGCATGTCTCTTCTTTCTTTCAACAATTATTGGTTAAGCTTGATGAACGAGTTAACACATTGTTATGAATCTGGTTATACTTTCCTTAAATTGCATTGTGAGATATACGTATGCAACTCCAAGAAATACATAGTTTTCCTTACAGCTCATGGTATCTAGTGTTAATCAAGAAACCCATAATCCCTACTCTATTCTAGGTTGTGAATGCCTGAGTCTCATAGCCACCCATTTATAACCATCTTGGGTGAGACTGCATAGTGCCTTCCGGGTGTTCTGTTGCCTTCTGGTTTACCAGGAGGGCCAAGAATTTTAGAGGCTTTGTTGGAACCCCGAATCACATGAACCCTGGGTCAATAATTCAGATAACCCAAGAAGGGAATTGATAACCAACAAATGGTTTCATTGCTGGGACTTGAGCCCAGGTCTCTCGGGTGAGAGTCGAGAATCCTAAGATATCCAATTTTAGTAAGACCAAATGTTTTGTTTATATTACATTATGTCGTATTATGTGTAAAATGTTATGATCCATACAAAGAATGTTTCATGTGGGGCATGCTCTACAATTTTTCTCTCTAGAATAAGCCGAAATTCAATAAGGTATGCCATTTTTCCTATAAATCCTTTTCTGAGAGGTCCCAAGTAGTCACACCTAGAGGAATTTCATAAAACACACTAAAGAACATTGTGTACTATTTTCATATCTTTATTCATTATAGGTACATGTTAGGGTTGTTGACTAATACAAAACTAGTCATGTGAGACTAAAGTAAAGTTTGATGAAAATTCTAGTGTCTTGTTGTTAAAGTTAATGAAGTTTTGCAAGTATGTGATCATATACACTAGGTCTATTACAAATTTAAAAATCAGATTTGGATGATGAAATTGAAGAGGGATTTTGGTTGAGGTACATGTTGGGTACATGTTTGAGACAAGTAGTTGATGAGTTGGCACATACATGAGGTGTATAGTTGATGATGTTGGTACATCTTGATGAGTCATGGTTGATGAGTAGTTGATACATGATCGGTGCATACTTAGTACACGGTTGGAGGCACTAGTTAGTATTATTGTTGACACATGGTTTATGGATGACGTAGGATAATTTTATTGGTATATTATTAGAAGCACATATTGGTCTTGGTGACAATTATGATTTTTTGTGTTATGCTTGGTTGATGCACATATTTGAGAGTTTTCTTGGTGAGTTTATCTAATTTGGTTGATAATATTGATGAGATAGGTTGTTGTGATAGGTTGTTTGGATAGGTTGTTGTGACAGGTTATTCATACAAGTTTGGTGCATGGTTGATGCACTTATTCATGGTATAGATTAAGGTATAGGATGGTGCATGGTTGATGCACTTGTTTATGGTATAGGTTTATTACAGGTTGTTTGGTACAGTTTGGTGCATGTTTGATGCACTTATTTATTGTACAGGTTGATTACAGGTTAAGGTACAAGTTGCTGCATGGTTGATACATGGTTTAGGTTATTGGTAAAGGTTGTTTGGTGTAGGTTCATTGGTACAGGATTACAACAGTATATCTTGCAATCATAGTGTGACAGTGGTTCCATCATTCTACTTATATATCAAGGCATTTGTATGGGGAAAGTACAGGTGGTTTTATCCACCTTCCGGTTGTATCCGAAAAACATAGGGGGTTGTAGCCTCCTTTTGGTTGTATAAAGAGAATTGGGGAGTTGGATATTCCCTCGGATTGTAGCCTGAGAAGATATGGAGTTGGAGCCTCCTTACAGTTGAAGCTAGAAAACAAAGGAATTTGGTGCTTCCAATGAATGTAATTCTTAAATACATATAAGAAAAATCATTACGTGGTTTTCTCCCATTTTAGGTTTCCACATAAAACACTAGTGTACTGTCTATGTGTGTGATTTCTCTTTTGTTAATTGTTTATTTACTCTGCAACTATTGGATGATAATGCTACATTGATATAAAACTTGAATTTTGTGGTGAAAAATGATTATGTTTATCTATTACTAATTAACCCGCCCTCTCAGTAATTCAACACCTCCAAGTGAGGATTTTCAAGATATACTGAGGATGATGAAGAATATCCCTCAAGTGGGGATTTTCAAAGTAGTGAATATGATTACTCAATTGGTGGTCACTCTTTCCTGAGTGATAAATTAAAAGGAAATGATGTTGATGATGTTGGTTTTCAAGGAACTAAGCAGGATGGTAAAAAGTTTCACTCAAGTGGGGATGTTGAAAGAAATGAAGATGATTATGTCAATGGTGGACACAATATTGATGATGATTTTCCTCCAAATGAGGATTTTCAAGGTACCAATGATGATGATGGAAAATTTTCTCCAAGTGAGAATATTAATGGTACTGACAATATTATGGGTGATGATGATTTTCCTTCAAGTGAATATTTCCATGGAAGATCCAATGACATTGGTAAACATTGTAATCATGTTTCTAGTCATTTTGATATTCCTCTCATGAATGAGAGTATCAATGAATATGATGTACCTAGGAATGAAGATCATGTTCTCAATCATTCAGCTGCAAGAAATCAAGGTGATCGACATTGTCTAGTTCAGTCTCCTGACAATGTTTTTCTTGATATTCCTTTTGGTGATAAGGAAAATTCTTCTAGTGAGGATGATGAAATAGTGGACACATTGAAAATAAATATTGTTTCTAGGACCAAGACTAGACCTTTTTATATCAATCCAAATCATTCTAGTTGTACAAGGTCTAGGAAAGAATTTCCCACTAAATCAATTTCGATAAGTGAATTGATTTCAAGTGAATGTTGTCGAAATAATTGTTTGAAAACCATGGACTACATGTATCCCTTGAATAAAAGGAATACATATTTTTCAATGAATAAGACCATAAAAAATTCATATTTGGTGATGTCCATGGTATCCACCAATAGAGGATATGATTATCGCAGTGGGAATATTTTATTTTGCAAAAATGATTTCAAAACAATTCACTCAATTGCTAATCTTCATATATCAAGAATATAGACAAGGTTGGAAAAATATCCTTCACTTTATTCAAAGGTACATCATGGATGAGATAGTGGGCCATTGAAAAACACTACATTATCACAGATGCGTGATTTCTTTTCCAAACATCGAGAGTGTATTCCAGATAGAAACACAATACATATTCCAGATCATTTCTCAAGAATGGAAATTTGTAACTTGTACAAAGGATATGTTGAAGGTGTTGAAGGAAAAAATATTTTTATTACATATGCATATTTTACAAGAATATGCAAGAAATAATTCAACAATGTATGTATTCCTAAGAAGTCAAGGATGGTGATTTGGAGTATATGTGCTACTCTTAAATCAATAAGAGATAAATCCGAAGGGGAAGAAAGAGGTATGAATTTACTATTTGGTTTTTTAAAATTGAATAGTTATCAACTGTTAAGAACCAAACTTCAATATAGCATAGAAAAACCTCAGGTAAAGTACTCAACGCCTTGAAAAAGAGATAATTTCAGATAATAAGCCTCTTCGAGGGGGCAACCTCCTTTTACCCCACTTAAATGTTCA
>JZKD02S1423761.1:656658-692872 GCA_000966675.3 Picea glauca | reverse complement strand
AAATGTCTCCTTGGTATATATAGGAGACTAGGAGGTATAATTACAAATAATGGCCTAAAGCCGACATAATTAAAATAACATTACTAATCTAAATTAAAACTAATGTCCTAAAGCCAACATAAATAAAATAGCATTACTAATCTAATATGCCCCAATTAAGGGGTAATGAGCCAATATTAGGGCTTAACATCAACTATGAAAACATATGATCAATATTCTCATTTTATGTCATGTGTAGATTCCATACTCAAAGCACCTCAAGAACTTTAGAATCAACAATCAAGTGAAAGGAAAAATTTGTACAAACATCGAAAGTGTTATGATGCTCCAAAGAAATATTTAGGTATCCTAATTGATGACATGGACCAAAAGAAAACATTTCTACCACATTTTTTTGTACACCCAAAAATTTACAAGAAGATAATTTAATTCAGTTTCACTTGGTTGGTTGTATGGTTTTCAGTGGAAAAATGTGTCTAAGGGTTTACTTCACATCTCCAAATATTCATAATTATGCAAATCTAACCATCACCATAATTCATCATATGCTCACTCACTGGTATATAACTCTTCCTCAAGTTATCTATCTACATTTGGACAACACTAGTCGTGAAAATAAAAATCAAAATGTGTTTGGATATATAAGCATGCTTGTTGAAATGGGAATATTTCAAATGGTGAAATTTGGTTTTCTTATTGTTGGACACACTCATGACCATATTGATAAAATGTTCAGTGGTTTTTCAGTAACATTGAAGAGGAAAAATGTTTGAATCCTATGATCATTGATTGAATGTATTAAGAAAGCATACATTCAAGAGCCTTTTTTTCATATATTAGAATAAATTGTTGACATGCGAATATTTATTCAGGGATCGCATCACGAAGAAACATGTATTGAGCAACTTAATAAAATTATCTTCCAACATAAATTTTGTTTCAAAACAATTGATGGGAAAACACTTATATGAGGAAAGCGGTAATCAAATCCTATAGAATGGGGGCCTTCATTAGGTTTATCATTTTTGAAGTTCATTCCAGATCGTCCAATATTTGCATCAAATTTATTATTTTTCCAACTAGTTGCTGAAATCCATAATGCACGGAGGCATAATAGAAATGTATATTATTCTGAGTTCCTGGAAGAAATAAAAAATCCCATTAAGGATACATATGAGTACTTTGATGTTGTTGATTATATTTGTTGGGAGTATTTTTTAAATAGTCAAAGTGACATAATTTTGAGGTCAAAAAATGAAGATACATTGTTGAAGACTCCATTTCATTGCCCACAAAATATTCGAAAGGACTCTGAAGAAACAAACAATGTTGAAGTTCAAAAAAAATCTCAAGGTGCTATTGAGTTTACACAAGCAAAGGAAATACAAATGTATATTGGCTCACGAAGGTCACGTTCACAATGTGAATCCTTGGAATACCTTTATAGGGGTTCAGTACAAGATACTAAGGAGGGTAGCATGATTGCAGTCTTAGTGACTAAAGATCCACATGGTTATCCATTCTTGATTGCAAAGGTTATAAATATTAAGAAATCAAATGACGATGTTATTGCAATTGAAGTGTATTGGTATGCAACAAGTACACCCCAATTCAATGGTGTGTACAAGACAAAGATGGTGGTTGAGAAACATGTCAATAGAAAGAGAAAAATAAAAAGTCAAAATACAACTCGTTGTTGCACTAACCTATTTAAATTAGATGAGGTTGACATACTTGTTTATGAATTCAATTTGAAAAAGAGAGGAACTCTTCATGTTAAGACAACAAATATTATCAAGAGGTTGTTGCCAAAATAAATAAATGCAAGATGGGAATCTAATGAACCTAGTTGTAGATATAAAAGGAATTTTACATATAAAATGTTGGGCATGCATGTACACTCAAATGGTGCATTCATAGGCCCTAGAGAAGAGTATGGATCATCTAAATATTCATCCAATCATTCATTTAAAGTCAATGTATACTCTGATGGTATTTCAGAAATCACGAGTCAATCTAAATAAGCTTATGAAAATTTTATGTATTTTTTATCCATATGATGTTTGTATGGTAACTAGAAATGAGCATTGAAATTACATATGATATAACATGAACTTATGAATATTTTTTTTATGTTTTATGAATTATATTTTCTGCTTATGGATAATATAATAAAATTTCTTAGATCAGATATTTTGGATATGGACAATATAAAAATACTTTTAAGAAATAATTTATGTTTCATTAAATGTAACTTGTATTTAATTTTGTTTATTAAAAGTAAAAAAATTATTAAAAAATGATGTTCAATTTTTAAAGTATATTGTGATTTTTTCATGGAATTATGTATTACCTTGTGCTTTGAGTGATAGTAAGAATTAAAAAGTAAGCATTTAAGGATTCATTTTATGATTTTGTTTATAGTATTGATGAGTTCTTTTACCACTTGATAAAAATGTGTCATTTTCATACCCCAATTTTAGAATTGGTTCTATCGGTACAAATACTATTCAATTTGATAGTTGATTTTGAGGTTTTGGTTTTAATGGTACCAACTACTAAAAATACAATTTCAAATTATCTAAAATTTTAACGTTTTGAAAAAAAAAATTCAAAAACATCCTTTTTTTCGGTGTTGATTTTAAGTTTTTTCTGAGCTACTGTCTAAGTTTTGAAGGCCATGTTTGAAAAATGTTGTAATTTTTACCTCGTTTAAAAAATTGTGCTATCGGTAGCACCATTTTTTGATTTGGGGGTCTATTTTGATGTTTTTTATGCAAAAATATGGGTTTTGGGGGCCAGAGTTCTTGTTTTGAGGTCACAGTTCTCGTTAAGTCGATAAATTTGTTTTGAGGCATGTTTTGGATATTTCTCCATATGATTTTAGACACATATTGGATGTATGGTATATGCTTGGTATAAGGTTTGAGACATATCTATTGAGGCATATTTTTGGTACATATCTTGGATATATTGGTGTATATCTTTGGCACATCATTAAGGTACATTTTGGGATACTTAGATACATGTCTTAAGGCATGTATTGGCACATTGCTTGAGGTATATCATTGATGAGTTGGAATATGCTTGAGAGATATAGTTGGCTGCACATTTTTTATGGTTTGGAACATGTTTGAGATACAAATATTGATGATTTTATGGCACATGTTCGAGGTATATACATTGGTTTTTCTGGTACATGCTTGATGCATCTCTTGGAGTGCCTTGGATGAATATGTTTGTGGTACATATCTTTGATGGTTTGGAAGATACTTAAGCCATGATTTGGCACATAGTATGAGGAAAATATTGAATATTAGTAACATGGTTTGAGATGTACTTTGGTATATGTTTTCATGTTATGGTACATATTTTCGTACATGGCTAATGGATGTTATGGTACATGGTTGATGGATGTTATAGCACAAACATCTTAGCACATGATTGATGATCTTGGTATATGATCTATGTGAGTGGATCTGATTTTAGTTGATGATGATGTTGATGATGAGATATCGGTGACAGTGACAGATACAATGACAGTGATAGAGACAATGTGTAGTTACAAGCACTACAACCCTCCATTTTCTTGTATGATATTGCATACCTCCCCAGAAAATGGATCCCCTCATAGTCTAAACCTAAGAGAAATTCTTATGAGTCTCCCTCTCTAGCTCAATATACTTATAAGACTTATCCCTTAGAAAATCCTTAAATAATTAAAAATATATATTTTTGAAATCTACAAAGTTACTTTAAACTTGTCTGATTCACATCGAAGGAATTCTTTCCACCTTCTATGATATGCAGTGTTCTCGTGCCAGTTATAGGAAACTACTCAGATTCATATCAGGGTTGTTCCTCTCTTTTCTTTTGACATTATTGAAGGACTTTAGAACAAGTCCCCTAATGAACATTGAAGGAATTTAATACAAGTTCTTTGATGTTCATTGAAGAAATTTCCCTCTGATCCCCCAACCACAACAACCCTACCTACCACATTAAATGATGGAAAATATTTTTAGCTGTATAAATGAAATAGAGGTAGGAATATTTCTATCCAATCACAAGAAATTGAGAAAAGATCCCCTAAGGTTAAAACGCATTTCACTATCCCATTCAAGATATGACTTATCCATGTTCACCACATGGAATTAGGATCTAGCTAAGGGAATCTTTCCTTTATTTTTTTCTAAGGTCAGGGTTAGGTTTTATTTTGATTTCTTCCTATCGACTTGTTTCTTTATTTATTTCCCTACTCTGATAGTTTTCTTCACCCTTGCCACCATACCTTTGGCTAGTTCCATAACCAATGCATGCTAATGTGATGCACACCCTCTTCCCATTATAGAGATTGTTCTTCTCCCTAAAACAATGTCTAGTCGACCCTAAGCTTCACCGCGAAGACTCCTCTTTTCGTCCTTACAACCAATCTTTTCAATCCCTTAAGTTTTTCTCTACGCACATAGACTTAGATCATAAAGGTTCCAAGGAACTCTCCCAACTTGTAAACCCATCCTCGATCTCCCCCAAAACCTTCATGATTTAAAGAACAATTATTACTAACTTTTCCAAACATATCGAAGGAGTTATTACTAACTCCTCCAATATAATTGGATAAATTATGAAATTTCACCCTGCACAGCTCAGAGCACTTATTGATAACTCTTCTGATCATATCAGATGAGCTACTTTCAACTCCTCTGATATGATCAAAAAAGGTACATCCAACGTCATAGATTTTCACACACCTTCAAAACGTATGGTAAACCTTTATGATGACTTATCGGAGAAGTAGGGATTATCTCATTTGACTTCATTGGAGGAGTTATTACTAAGTCCTCTCATGCAATCAGAAGAGTTTTCTTTAATGTTTCCAATCACCACACTTTTTCCACTTTATAGGAACACTTAATACTAACTTCTCTAACTTATATCAGAGAATCTAATCTTTTCACTTCCAATTTATTTTTTTTAGACTAATATCCAACCTTTCCCCTCCAAGTCTCACCAAGGTTTTTGATCACTACATAATTGTACCTTAACATCCTTAGAGGGAAACTCAGTATAATTTCAATGAATCTTCTAATATTTTAAATCCTTTAGTTATATTTCAAATAAAACATTATTCCCTAAAGTTATCCTTTTGGTAGTTTCAAACATGACATCAAGGAAGAAGACTAGGGGGAAAACATTCATATCTGAGCCCTCTGGCATCTCCCAAAAAACACGAGAGGTATAAATTGTTGGGTATATATATGATGATATGGATGGACTTTTGGAAAATGATGGAGAAACTTTGAAATGGGGAGAAGTATACTACATATCTAAGAAGTCAAATTTCTATGTAGAAGAGGAAGATCCCGATGAACTTTAGGCATTCAAAATATCAGAAAACCAAAAATCTTCGGGGTAATATAACACCCAACATTTTTTCCTTGCGTAGACACCATTTAATGGATTTTCAAGAACACTGACATAAGTAGTAGATACGTATAAAATGCACAAAAAGAACCTATTGTTTATTTTAGGCCATATTTTTTATCCAAATGTTATCACATTGAAGAAGGACACAAAATATTGGATGGTAAACTTCTTAGTGAGTTCAATTTTACATTGAAATACTTGTTCCCTAAATGGTATAAGGAAAATAGGTAGTTAAAATATATAGCTAAGAGTTGGTACCCCATCGTTTCCTTAAGTATGCCATACTAGTATTTGGTGGACATGTCGTCCAGGTTATATGGAGAACATGAAACAATTCATTTCCCCTTATCATATATGCCTCTGATTTATTTATGCATAGATGTGGATGTTTCATTCAATTGGGAGGACATATTGTTTTAAAATCTCACTGCTTCCATTTCCTTAATAACGCAAGCACAACTAGGAATGTTCCCTAGTTTCCATATGTCCTCGTACCTCCTTGACATAATGTGTATGGATCACATGTACCCTAATATGGGGTGGAGTTGGTTTCCTACTGACCCCAAAATCCAAATATATTATAAGGTTCTCTAGGAGAACAAATATTGTGTGGAGTACCAAAGTATTTATGAACACTTCCTTGCTCTTTTATATGAGTTCATCTGTTTCACCACTACACCTTGTATGACAAAAAAAGCCATAAAATTCATAATAAGAATCGAGGATTGGTACCTCATGTAGCATGGAACTTGTATACGAGTATATGGTGCGATGAATCCATCTCACCTACTTCCATAGTTTGTACATGACAAGCTCATCCTTAAGGAGGTAGTATACCAAACTATTATACACGAGGTTGGAGGAATGTTGTACATATTGAAGAAAGTGATTTAGTTCCCACTACCTCTATATGTCAGAAACCATTTCTTCGAGAATACCAAACAATCCCAAGTAGAAGTAGACATCTTACTTTCCTATTGTTGTGTTGGTTTTGTGACTTGGGTGAGAAAAAAAACAACACTTGCATGCCTAGATAAGCCTGCTAGACAAGACATAAGTTTGTGAGTGGGTTAGAAAAACCAAACACACATGAAAAAAAAAAATATAACTAAAAACAAAAAAGAAGTAAATGTTATAAAGCTTGAGAAACTTAGAACCATGAAAATAAAAAAATGACCAACATAATACTAGCAATGGATCAATAGATTAGTAGGAAAACAATAGTAGAGAAAGGTAGGGACTTATGAGTTCCCTCTTCCTCCTTGGGAGGGATATTGAGTTCCCTAATTGAGAGCTCTTGTCTCTATATAATGGAAGAAATGAAAAATTGATGCAGGAGCATCATGCAAAGCCAAAGCACGCACCTAGCCAAAGGAACAACTGGACACGCAGATGAAATAAAGGAACATTATTATCATTTAGAATTCATAAGATGGAGAGCTGTAGTAGAGAGCTATAGAAAAGAATCCATGTAGAGGAGAACCTAAGTTAATATATGAAACTTTGACTCAATTTTCATGGTGTTATGATGTTTACTATTTACATTAGTTGAATGGTATGCTTACAATGATTTGTTTCTCTGTTACACATTTGTTTCAATGTTGTGTTGTGTGTATGATTTGATGTTGAATGTATGACGTCCCTAAAAGAGGAATATTAAGTTTCAATTTTTTCTCTCCCTTAGAATTCCTGCAAGGAGTGAAGTGAATGTCCACAAGGTGTGCATTGACAAGGATCCGAGTTTTATCTCAGAAAACTCAGGAGAGATATCATTGTTCTCATACCAACAGAAGTGAAGGAGAAGAACAAAGTTGTGCAAGGTGTGCGTAGGATGGTGGAAGTATTAGAAATTATCAAGCAAGGGGAAGTTTGAAGGACTAATGTTGCAAAGAGTGCACAGGGTCAAAGTCTCAAATAACTAGAAGTTATTTGAAAGTTGTCGCATGGAGTGTGAGCAAGATTCTTTTTGGAGGTTTGAGTTTGCAAGTGAGAGCTCAGGAGGGATATCACCTTTGAAGTGTTCAAAGGGAGATGGAGATTGAAATCATCTCACAGAAGTCAAGTTCAAGTGGAGAGATGCCAAGTCATTTTGGCCCGAGATCCTTGAGAAGAGTGAACAAACGGTGACAGGACTTCGTGAAGGAAGTGACAAAATTGTGAGAGTCATCGGATATTGCATAGTTGCAAGGTGGTTAGTGGCCGGTGAAACCCATCACCCAGGATTCAATGGTTAATATGAGTCATTGATCTCATTTCAACCCACGTCATTCTATCATTTTGCGAATTCGAGCTTCGTGAGTTTCGAGGCTAGACCACATTCTTGGTTTCATGAAGTCCCAAGTTGCATGGAGAAGAGAAGGAGATCCAGACCATTGGATCCAAGACATGGGAGAACCATTGGATCAAAACCTCTACGTGGTATCGCATATCAGAGGTTCATGGTTTAAAGGATTTCTTTTCGACTGCATAAGTCGTGAAGTGATGAGCACCGAGGGCTCATGCAAACACATGTCACATCTGTTAGGTCGGGACCACATGGTTGACAGGTGGCACAAACATAGAGTGCACAGAAAATGCGAAAGTAGGCGACAGGTGGCATACATGCATCACCTTGGAAGGGGTCAACCCATCGCTGACTTATTTTGATTCAGGATTTCGAAATGGAGGAGTACGAGGGCTCAACACTCCAACTCACGATGTTGTGAGTTGCGAGTAGTGCTAGTGTTTAGCCTAGCCTACGGTTATATGTAGCAGGCGCTAGTGAGGTGGGAGCCATACCCGTATCGCATCTCGAGTATCAGAGGTTTGGAAAAGAGGAGTCGAGGATCATCGACTCATGAACTCGCGAGTTGTGAAAGGTTCTTACACTAATGCATGATTGTGGTCGCATGGAGATTTAAGGCTCACGCCTGGTGTTAATTTTTGCAGGGCAGGTTTTCATGAAGGACCTGTGGATTGAATTCATGAGGTTCGTATAGAGATTTTAGGGAGCCGCTTTGGCTCGAGGAGAATTTAGAACAATCATGTGTGGATCACGGCCAGAGGGTTAGGGGTCTACGTCAGTTGTGATATCAGAGATCAAAACAAATTCTTTTCTTCTGTAGTAGAGAGAAAAGAGGAAAATTTTTCAGCCATGCCACCGAGAAGAAGAGATAGGCAATTACCTGATCCAGTAGTGGAAAGAGAAATGTGTGAGTTACATGCCAGGCTTGATGCTATGGAGATAGCACAAAGGTGCACAGTTGACGCTAGGGATATCAGTGAAGCTAAAAGTGAAAATGAAGATGGAAACAAAGGAGAAGAAGTTGCAGTCGAAGATGCTGCAGAAGAATGCCTATTTAGGGTTGTTGTTAGGACAGGTACTAGGGAACAAATTGACATTCCGATGTATGAAGGAAACTTGGATGTTGAAGAACTTCCATACTGGATTAGATCTCTAGACAAACACTTCGACTACGAGGATGTCGAGAAAGACAAGAAAGTCAAACATGTTGTTACTAGACTTAAAGGACATGCAACACTATGGTGGGATGAACTGTAGGCTGACAGACAATGCAAAGGCAAGCATAAAATCAAAGGCTGGGACATAAGGGTTGCAAAGATGAAAGCCAAGTTTATACCCAGGGATTATCAAATCACTCTGTTTCGAAGGATGCAAAATTTGAGATAGAAGCTAATGTCAATGAAAGAATACATTGAAGAATTCTACAGGATAAACATCAGAGTAGGTCATCAAGAAAGCGACGATGAAAAATTTTCCAAGTACATGAATGGTCTACGATATGACATTCAATATGAGATGAGCATGATGACCATTCAGACTATGGAAGATTCTTATCAGATGGCTCTGAAAGCTAAAGAGAAGCTGAGTCATAAGCAAGGTCAAAGAGGCTGAGGTAGAAATCAAAGAAGAGGTAAGACAATTGCCCAAGACAAGATTCAAAGACCTAAAGAAGAGCATAAGAAACCTCAAACTCAACCTGAGAGAGGAGGAAGCTCACAAGGAAGGCAATATGCTGATAGAAATACTTTTCCTTGAGTCAGAGGAAGAGGAAGCGGTAGAGGAGGTGAAGTGAAATGCTTCGTCTCTGGAAAATTTGGACATAAGTCCTATGAGTTTCCAGATAAGAAGAAATATGGTAGTGAAGCTCACATTGCCAAAGCTCAAGGATGGACTGTTGATGCAGAAGACGCTGAGGGTGGAAGATATTTGATCATGAGGAAAGTTCTCTTGAAGTTGGAGAAGGAGGCAGAGAACCTAGCCCAAAGAAACAGTCTGTTGAGGACTGCTTGAAAAACTAAGGATAGAGTATGCAAGGTTATAGTGGACAGCGGTAGCATAGACAATATCATATCTACAGATATGGTAGAAAAGTTGGAACTGGAGACTGTTGTACGTCCAAGTCCATACAGAGTTTTGTGGCTACAAAAAGGACATCAGGTAAATGTCTCTAAACAATCTTTAGTCGAATTTAAAATAGGAGGATATAAAGATGAAATATTATGTGATTTCGTTCCCATGTATGTTTGTCATCTATTGTTGGGTAGACCATGGCAATATGACAAAAATGTGGTTCATGATGGGAGAAAGAACACGTACACCCTGGAAAAAAATGGTAGGACTCACATGTTGCTACCGATTAAGGATAAAGAAGTGAAAACAGAGATGAGAAATACTGTACTTCTCATGAGTGGGAAGGAACTTCTTAATGAGGTTAAGAAGAAGGAAGACACACAATTTATTGTGGTTAGGAAGACCAAAATTGTTTTGACCAGTACAAGAATAGATGATCTACCAGAAGAAATTCAGGAGTTGCTGGAAGAATTTGCTGATATAGCAGTGGATGAACTACCTTGTTCGTTGCCACCTATCAGGAGTATAAGCCATCATATCGATCTTATACCTGGAGCTAGTTTGATGAACAAATCCACATATAGTTTGACGTTGCAGGAAAATGAAGAAGTTAAGAGACAGGTCCAGGACTTAATGGAAAAATGATTGATTCAGGAGAGCTTGAGTCCATGAGTTGTTCCGACAGTGCTCAACCAAAAGAAATATGGAGGTTGGAGAATGTGTACAGACTCAATGGAAATCAATAAGATTACCATTAGATACAGATTTCCATTGCCAAGGATGGAAGACTTGATGGATTTCTTTAGTGGGGATTTTTTTTTTCAAAGATTGATTTGAAAAGTAGATATCATCATATTAGAATGAGAGAAGGTGATGAATGGAAGACAACATTCAAGACAAATGAAGGGCTATATGAATGTCTTTTCATGCCATTTGTCTTAATGAATGCACTCAATACTTTCATGAGGTTGATGAATGAAGTCCTGAAGGATTTCATTGAAAAATTTGTCATTGTATATCTTGATGATATATTAATTTTCAACAAGATAGAAGCAGAACACTTAAAACATCTAGCTGCAGTAATGGGGAGATTACAGCAAGAGAAATTGTTGATGAATATGAAGAAATTGTCATTTATGAGGACATAACTGATTTATTTGGGTTTTGTTATCTCTACAAATGAGCTGAAGATGGATCCAGAAAAGATAGAGTCGATTAAGAATTGGCCATTGCCGAAGAGCATGTTTGAAGTTCGAAGCTTCCGTGGTTTGGCTAGCTTCTACAGGAAATTTATCTGAAACTTCAATGGAATTAGTGCATCAATGATGGATATGGTTAATAAAAGACATAAATCTTTTCATTGGACAGAGGAATCAGAAAAGAGATTCAAGTTGTTGAAGAAGAAGATCAGTGAGCAACTAATTTTGGTTTTGCCAAATTTCAGCAAGACATTCCAGGTTAGGTGTGACGCGAATGGATTCAAAATTAGAGCGGTCTTAAGCCAAGATGACAGGTCGGTCATATATTTCAGTGAAAAAATGAATGAAGAAAAGATTAAGTACTCCACGTATGACAAGGAGTTGTACGCAGTCATACAAGTGTTGAAGAAATGGAGACACTATTTGGTTCCCAAGGAGTTTGTTCTATACAACGATAATCACGCTTTGCAATTCATGAATTGATAGGAGAAGTTGAACCAAAAGAATGCTAAATGGGTTGAATACATGCAGAATTTTACTTTTGTGATTAATCATATTTCTGGAACTGCTAACAAAGTTGTTAATGCTTGGAGCAGGAAATGTTTTCTTATGCAGGAATTCAGAGTCAAGACTTTGGGTTTTGATAACCTTAAGGAAATGTATAGAGATGATCTAGACTTCAAAGAGGCATATGAGGAATTTAAGAATCCAATGCTCAGAGACAGAAGCCAATGGACTAAATACATGATCCAAGATGGATTATTGTTCAAGGGAAATCAGTTATGTATTCCAAAATGGTCCATGAGGGAGAATTTGTTGAAGGAAAAACACAATGGAGGATTGGTCAGACACTCCGGTCATGATAAAACATTCTCAAAGTCGAATAGATCATATTATTGGCCAGGGATGAGAACAGATGTTAAGAAATTTGTGGACAAGTGTAGAATTTGTCAGCACATGAAAGGAAAAAGGCAGAACACAGGGTTATACCAACCATTACTCATACCTGAAAGGCCATGGGATGCAGTGAGCATGGATTTCATATTGGGACTACCAAGGACACAAAGAGGATGTGATTCTATCTTTGTGGTAGTCGATAGATTTTCAAAGATGAAACATTTCATACCATGCAAGAAAACCAACGACAAAACTCATATTGCAAACTTGCTTTTCAAGGAAGTCGTCAAACTTCACGGCTTGCCAAAGACTATCATTTCTGATCTAGATACCAAGTTTGTAGGACATTTCTGGAGGACCTTATGGAAGAAGTTGGGGACAAGTTTGTCTTTTAGCTTGGAATATCATCCTCAGACAGATGGGCAGATAGAATTCATGAACGGGAGCTTGGGAGATTTGTTAAGAATCTTAGTGACTAAACACCATAGTCAATGGGATCACATTCTGCCACAAGCGAGATTTTCTTACAATGATTCACCCAATAGAAGCATAGGGCAGAGTCCATTCCAAATTGTATATGGAATGCAGCTAAGGGGAGTTTTTGAATTGAATGATTCAGAACAAGCTGAATTCAGAAGTGCTAGTGCAGAGGACTTTGCAAAAGGAATGAAGGAGCTTCACAGCTGAATTAAGGAGTGATTGTAGATTTCATGTCAAGAATACAAGTGAAGAGTGGATCAACACAGGCGAGAACTTCAATTTGAATTTGGTGATCTAATTCTTGAACATATGACAAAGGAGAGGTTCCCAAGGGGAACATATAATAAGATGAAGATGAAAAATATTGGACCGTGCAAGAGCTCATGAACAAAAGTTCATGAAAATTCTCAAATGAGGGAGTATGGTGTAGGAGCATCGTACAAAGCCAAAGCATGCGCCTAGCTAAAGGAACAATTGGACACATAGATGAAAAAAAGGAACATTATTATCATTCAGAATTCATAAGTTGGAGAGCTATAGTAGATAGCTGTAGAGAAGAGCCCATGTACAGGAGCACTTGAGTTAATATATGAAACTTTGACTCAATTTTCATGGTGTTATGATGCTTACTAGTTACATTAGTTGAATGGTATGCTTACAGTGATTTGTTTCTCTGTTATGCATTTGTTTCAATGTTGTGTTGTGTGTCTGATTTCATGTTGAATGTATGATGTCCCTGAAAGAGGAAGAATGAGTTTCAATTGTTTCTCTCCCTAAGAATTATTGCAAGGAGTGAAGTGAATGTCCACAAGGTGTGAATTGACAAGGATTTGAGTTTTATCTTAGAAAACTCAAGAGAGATATCGTTGTTCTCATACCAGTAGAAGTGCAGGAGAAGGATAGAGTCGTGCAAGGTGTGCGTAGGCTGGTGGAAGTATTAGAACTTATCAACCAAGGGGAAGGTTGAAGGACTATTGTTGCAAAGAGTGCACAGGATCGAAGACTCAAATAACTAGAAGTTATTTGAAAGTTGCCGCAAGGAGTGTGAGCAAGGTTCTTTTTGGAGGCTTGAGTTTGCAAGTGAGAGCTCAGGAGGGATAGCACCTTTGAAGTGTTCATAGGGAGATGTAGGTCGAAATCATCTCACAGAATTCAAGTTTAGGTGGAGGGATGCCAAGTCATTTTGGCCCGAGATCCTTGAGAAGAGTGAATGACTCGTGAGAGGCCATCGTGAAGGAAGTGTCAAAATTGCGAGAGTCGTCAGATCTTGTAGACTTGCAAGGTGTTTAGAGGCTCATGAAACCCATCACCCAGGATTCGAGGGTCAATATGAGTCATTGATTTTGTTTCAACCCATGTTATTGGATCATTTTTTGAGTTTAGGGTTCGTGAGTTTGGAGGCGAGACCAAATTCTTGGTTTCGCAAAGTCTCGAGTTGCTTGGAGTAGAGAAGGAGATCCAGACCATTGGATCCAAGCCATGAGAGAATTGTTGGATCAGAACCTCTGCATAGTATCACGTATAGAAGCTTCAGGGTTGAAAGGATTTCTTTTCGACTGTAGATGTCTCGAAGTGCCAAGAGCCGAGGTCTTGTGGGAACACGCATCACATCTGTTAGGTGGGGATCGTGTGGTTGATAGGTGGCACAAACATAGAGCGCACAAAATAGGTGAAAGTAAGTGACAAGTGTCATACACAAGTCACCTTGGAAGGGGTCAACCCATTGTTGACTTACCATGCTTCGGGATTTCACAACAGAGGAGCACAAGGGCTCGACACTCCAACTCGTGAAGTCACGAGTTGCGAGTAGTGCTAGTGTTTATCCTATCCTATAGTTATATGTAGAAGGCGCTAGTGAGGAGGGAGCCATACCTGTATCGCATCTCGGGTATTAGAGGTTTGGAAAAGAGGAGTCGAGGGTCATCAACTCATGAACTCACGAATTACGAAAGGAACTTGCACTAATGCCCAATTGTGGTCACATGGAGATGTAAGGCTCGTACCTGCTGTTAATTTGTGTAGGGTGGGTTTTCATGAAGGACCTGTGGATCAGATTCTTGAGGTTCCAATAGGTATCTGAGGGAGCCTCTTCATCTTAAGGAGAATTTAGAATGATCTTGTGCAGATCGAGGCCAGAGGGTCCGGGGTTTTCATCACAAATGGTGTTGAAAAAAAAATCCTATTCCCTCAAGAGGTGAGTGGGATGGCTTATTGCAATGGTGCTTGAAGGATTCAAAGAGAAAAAAGGATTCTCAAGGAATAATTATTACAGACTAAAATTACCTTGAAGATATTGGTTTCTTAGCACACCCATGGCTCGTATTTATAGCATACATTCATGTGAAAATGTATTTGGTTCATAGTGTGAATAAGGGGCCTTTTAGGGTACCCTCTAGCCCTTGACCAACCCCCAAGCTAAATTTCACTGAGATATGACTGTCAAATCATGTTGTAGGTTGGAATAGAAGTGGTTGAGGGGATAAAAAGATCCATAAATGCACCATTCATAGAAGTGCACATATTTTCTTGTAGAAAGTTTCACATTTTTCATATAGTGCATGTTGAGGGTTGTGTTGGCCTGGGCATACTACACACTATGCTCGTGCTTCCTTTGGTGAATTTTTGCACTTTGATTTTTGACCCAATTGTATATGTTTTTTTCTTTTGATGGAATTTAGTGTTGTAGGTGGACTAATTGTTGTAGGCATTGATGTGTTTCTTAAATCATTTGCGTGCAATGTTGCATACCATTTTTCAGTGATAACAGATGCCCCCTGATGTGTGAGGTTATGAGCATAAGTATAGTCGAGATACATCAATTTTTATTTTGTTGAGAGTTCCATTGTAATGAAGATTAAAGAGAGGAACTGCAAGAGAAATCTACTAGAGACAGAGGAAAAACTGTGGGACCCAAACCTTTCTTTAGGGGGGAAATAAAATATGTGTACAAATGAGGTGGGCATGCCCCATGCTCGTGTCAGGAAACCAAAATGTGAGACCATAATTGAAGATGTATGTTGATGTAGATAACTACAGTGCCCTCAGGGGTGGTTGATAATGGCAGATGATAGCTATGAATAGTGAACGGACTCTGAAGTGAGGCAAGGATGACTGTAAGAATTGGTGATGAATCGTAGGCATTGATGGCCTAAGAAATTCATAGGTCTTTGGTTGGTATGAAACAAGTGCAATAGTCACAGAGTAAGACCCACTATAACATGAGAGTTTTTTTGAAGTAATGTTACAAGGGTTAACAGAATCAGAGAGCAATGATGATTCTCTCTGTGTCATCTGAGATTCCTCATTGTAAAGGTAATGAGAGTGAAGATATTATTTCCCTTATTGAAACTGTGTTGATTTTGAAAAGAAGGGAGGAGCACCTCCTAGAACCAAAGGGCTTTGTGGAATCCACTAAGTGATAGATGATATCAGGTACTTATGGGTAACATGGAAGAAATCAATATGTTGTGAGACTCAAGACTTCCCTTGGTTGGGGAATTTTTAAGGATCACTGGCAACAACCATAAAACTAGATCTAGGGTCAGGAGGATGACTAGATATGGGGTTAGACTGTGCCAGAGGCTAACAAATTGGACAAAATCAGAGATCATGGGTACATGGAATTGGGATACTCAAGGTTCGTGAAAGATGTTGGTATGAAAAAAGAGTGAATTCCCCAACTAACGATGACATGGATTTCTTTTCCAAGGAAATGAAGGCCATCAAGGGTGATGAAAAAAAGGCTATGTATATGATTGAAACAAAGGCTTTATATAATTACCAAATAAATAAAGAATAACTTGGGTTGAGTATACAAATATAGAAATGATTTCCCCAGTGAAAGATGGCTCGGCCTGTTGAGGCACAAGTTTGTGAAAGAGAACTGGTGGAGGCCCCATGGGTGGGTTTCTATATTAGGTAAATGGATGGAGGACAATCTACAGTTGGGAAAATTGATGGTGGATGAGATGGAGGGATAATGAGACTGTGTCGGTGCAGTGAATATAACTAAGATTATATGACCTATGAGTCCACTAAGAAGGTTAACAATATGATGAGAAGAAGTATGGGGTTCTTTCTCAGAAGTGAATAAGACTGTCAGGACTCCCATCCCTAGGGGGTGAAAAACAGCATGAGTGTCAAGTTTTTAGGGGGAACTATGAAGGGAAAAAATCATGTGGGGGAGAGTGTTACCAGTTGAAAATACCTAAATGTGATAAAGGTAAAGATACTGTAGAGTCAGATGTAAGGGCCCTAAAGGAAACTGTTAGAGGGTGTGACTGGGATATGCAATTGATTTACATAGGGAATAATTACATTCTAGTGTCGAACATATACCTAAACAGGTTGTATGTTTTTTGGAACAAGTACCTACACACACGAAAACCAAATAACCGATGTGAACAATATCTGATGATAAAGAAAATATAACAACTATTTGATAAAATTGGAAGTGAGCATGTGTACCTGAACGTGACGTGAGAAAAATGCTTCTTCGGGGCCAAGTGAAAATGATGACCTAGGGATTGTGAATGTGTATGTGGCAGGACCAGGATTCCATGGCTGAAAATAGATTGGAAAATGGAGGCTTTGGGCTCCTATAACAAAGTGTGGAAGTTGGGAAAAAGGGGTTATATATGGATGGTGGGCCCACAATGCCACCTCATTTTTACCTATCATTGTTTCTAAAGTGACAAGATAACTATTAGGATATTTGGAGATTGCAAGAGAGTGAGGATATCGATCTGGCAGTGGCAAGAGACAGGTTAGTGGTCCTATCATCCTGTACTTTTTAAAATTCCTATTTTGTATATAGGGGTTGTACGAAGGTCCATACATAGGATTTTAAGGGTAGGGGCCCACTAGTGCATGAGAAAAGGAGAAACACCACCACATATGTGAATGGGTATTACTTAATTTGTTGCACATAATGTGTGACTGTGCTTGAAACAATTGCGCATGTGGGCACAAGGGTTGGGAAAACTGGCATACATGAGATGCACGTATGTCAGACTAACAACTAGGAACTCATGCACAAATGTTTCTCATAAAACTATGCATGAGTGTGCAGTTTTACAAAGAATAAGTGTGCACCCATGTGGGAGAGATTCACGCACTATGGGAAAGGCTAGGGGTTTGTGGTTTTTGATATTTTTATTCTTTTTGTTGGATGATGAGGTTGATCAAGTGTTTATGTGTGGATGCAGGTGATCAACAAAGTATACAACATCATTTCGGTCCACTGGAGAGAGCATCAATGGGATTGATTGCGAGAAGCGGTGAGAGAGCATCCATGCGTGAGCAAACACTTGGTGAAAGGAGAGACAATAGTGAGTGGGATGAGGGCAGGTGATGTAGAGGTGACACGGTGATCTGATGGCCTTCAAGCACATGATTGGTGGAGTTGTTGAGGGTGGTTTGGATCCAGACCACCTTTGGGCCTTGAATTTGAACATCGAGAGCTAGGGAAGATGCCTTCTTGGGTTCCTTTTCCTCTGTGATCTTCACCGGAGTCACCAAGGACACCTCCGAACTCTCCTCATCATCATAGATTGTTATTAAGTCATGGAGAGGGTTTGGTGCATTTTCTCTCCCTCATGTCCTTGCTATTTTTGTCTGATATAAAGTGTCCCCTGGTGATCCAACTTGTGGCATTGTAACTTTAGGGTTATCTAACATGATGATTTTGTCAATTTGTATTAGCTCAGGGCCACTTGGACCTACCCGCTTTCAATTGGGTTGTCGACAGGGACCCTTGTCATTCCTATGAGGTCCAGGTTGTTCTGCAGATGATCAATTACTCGTTGCACCTATTCTATCATGATCAATCCCCTTGCTTGTGCCTCTGGTGTCATAGGGAATCATTTGTTTTGCACTAGATCCGCCAGTGGAACCTTTGTTGCCTCTGCCACTCTAGTTTCTTCCCTAGCTTCGAAGGCCTCTTGAGCTGATTGTTCTATATTAGTCACCTTTACATCCAGGATCATGACCTTGTTCATCTAGGTTCAGCCATAGTTTGTATCAGCTCATCCCAATCTTGGGTATTTTCAGTGAAGACTTCGTCTTCAAATTTTTCGTGGGCGTACGACTAGCAGGATGACACTTGTGAAACATGTTGAAATACTAGGCCCTTTGTATCATGCTTGTGGAATCAGCCTGTCAGGAATCTGAACTCAAGTTGACTCAACCCTTCTTGTTTGGATTGAGTGGTATCCTTTACCAAGTAGAACCCTACATGGAAACCATAGGGTATGAATGCCTACTTCTGGTTCTTGACCAGGGTGGCGTTGTAGCCTTGCAAGATGGATTGGTAGAATATGTATCCTACTACAAGTCATTCTAGGACATGAGATGGTAAGAGGTGTGGTGCTTCAGCAGCCCTGAACACCTTGATGTAGGTATCTCCCTTGTCCAAGTACCAATTGCCTACCTTGGATATCATTTTATTGGCCACAACTGATAGTCTCGTACATTCCTTATTAAAAACAATAAAATAAATTCACACGATGAATTCATCGTAGATGAGGGAGTAAGACTTCTTATACCTATTTTCCCATAGTATGATGAAGTAGACATGGACCAAGAGCTATACAACATGCTAGCTCAGATTCATGTTGACGAAGATGTTTCTAGTGCACATGACAATGATAAAGTATTAAGCCATGTAGAAATTTGGTGTCTCTCCTTCCTTGTGCATCTGAGCCTATTGTACATAGATGCTCAATTGTTTAGAAATTATTGCTCCCCATTTGAAACCGCTCTCGGAGATCACCACTATGTAAGCCAAGGGAATCCATGCCTCTAAAAATATGGAGTAGTCATTCTCTCCATATAATCAGTAGATGAGAGCCATCAAATAGATGTATGGATCCCTTAAGTTGGTCGTCCCATATTAGCCATTTCTCTGGTTGGTGAACTTCTTGTCTTCCCTCCACCATGATGCCATCATCGGGTTGGTATCATGGAGTTCATATAACTTCACAAAGAAATATATAATTAAATGCTCCTTTGGGTCTTTGCGTTTGTAGTATTTTTGAACTTCT
Organism: Picea glauca; assembly: GCA_000966675.3. Taxonomy (NCBI): domain Eukaryota; kingdom Viridiplantae; phylum Streptophyta; class Pinopsida; order Pinales; family Pinaceae; genus Picea; species Picea glauca. The sequence goes on along the minus strand of JZKD02S1423761.1, from coordinate 673,472 downwards.
ACCGAAAGGAACACTCTGACACACCCACCATTTTCATCATTGATTAAACATTTTTGTGTGTCTGTGTGGTCTATGAGCCACTTCAAGATTTCTATGCAAGGAAAAATGGGGGCTCTACTTGCCACCATATGTAGTTATGATCATTGTATGTTTGGTAACACCTCATCTTCAAGTGCTCGCACATATGGATCACTGTGTGGGACATATTTTGGGTATTCCTCTAGGATGATCTTGTTAAACAATTCTCCCTAATGTGGGAGTGCCATATTCGACCCTGTGCTTGCCTCTATATCTATAAAGGCTAGATATTGGATGAAAACCTTCTTCATTTCTATGTTAATTACATGTTTCAGGCTCAGAGTGTATTCCAATTATTTTATGTCCCCTGGAGAAGAGACTTCGGCTACGTCTGATTCTTTCAGCCTCAGTGCCCTCGACGATCATTTGGTGGTTGGATTTCTTGGTGGCATTGTTCCTGCAACTAAAATAAAATTTCAGAGACTCTGTAAAACAATAACTGGATAAAAAAAATGTATGAACTATGGCCAACAAATTTACAGACTAGGATACATACCTCTGAAGCTTGTTAAAACCTGGTTATTTTGACAATCATGGGATCAATACAGCCTTCAAGTCGCTCATCTTGCTCCTTCTGATGCCCAAGAATTATCTTATGTGTATAATGATTTTGTTTACAATGAATCAATATAATTTAAAGAGAGAAGAACTTATTGTGTCATGTCAGCCATTAAATTCAGGTTATGAGTAAAATTTTAACAAATTTGTTGTCGAATCTCTATAAATTAAGTTCATCATGGGTTGATGGTTGAGGCATGGGTGGTGAAGTGGTCTATCATTGATTTTAAATGATTGTTTTGATTGGTACACAAGGTAGAAAATAATGCGGAATTTGGTATTAATTATCTCCTTAAATTCTCAAAATTTGATTGTATCTAATGCTAAAAATTACGATCGTGATGCTCTCTTAGTGGGTGGATCGGGGATCGAGGATGTGCTATGAACCTTTTCATTGATGTCTTTTTGAAAAAAAAAATATGACGCTGATCAATTTGACTGTATAATGTTGTCATGGAAAAGTTGACTCGGAGGTGTGACTCGAGGCTTGGGAACCAAGAGTGACTTGGGATAAAACTAGACTGTATGATCCTCCTACTGGGTAAAGACACATGGCACTCAAGATCGGTGACTTAATTACCATGTATTAATTAGAGTCATGAATTTCCTTATGTTGTTCATTGTTAAAACAAACCTTAGCTCGTTGATGCCAAAACAGTGTACAGGGTCAATGATCGACGATAAACCTATCAAGTGATTTCTTCGGATTAGCTTCCTCAAAAAAGTCCCTATGTCGAAAATGCATCGAGGATCAGCGATCGGGAATAACCTTTAGTGTGGTCAGAATGTTGTTTGTGATCCTTTTAGGTTTTCCCCGATGCTGATAAGTGCATCGGGAATCAACTATCGGTGATATATTTTCTCTCTTTTTTAACATCTATCGCCCATGACTTTTACCGATGTCGAAGGGGAATCAACTATCGGTGATATTATTATCCAAGATTTGATGAAAAACAAAAACTTACTTTTGTCGATGTCGATGGAGATCGACACTCGACAAATGAGGTTTCCTGAGTGGTTCTTTTCCTTCTTTGAATTTCTTCTGATTTCGAATCTGAGCACATCGGGTGAAGTGTTTTGGTTGTCGATTATTTATTCATGTGTTTAAAGTCTTTTTAAGTTAAGGGGGTTCATAAGTTTAAGAAAAAATGAATGGGTGATGAGAGTGATGAAAATAATCAGTGATAATTTTTTTTCAAAAAATGCAATTGAATCAGTCAATGCAGAAGATCAAGTGGTATCCAAAAAAGTAAATATTTGACATAGGACTTTTAGGGTGTGTTGAGTGATCAATAGGACCCTAATGCATTGAGAAACAATGGCGGGGGAAGTGATTACTAGTCGGGTTCCTCTTGGACCTCGAGGGCCCCTAGCTGGTGGGATGCCTCTAACTAATAGAGGACATGTGTTGTTAGAACTTGGTAAATTTCCTAGAGGTTGAAACAGAAAAAGTTTACTAAGGTAACTTTATCCAACCACTTTTAAAGCTGGGATCTAGCCCTTCCATCTTCAGAGAGGGATCTCTCTATACGATTTAGCTATGTTTCCAACTTAATATATTAGGCTAGGTAAAGGAATAGGTAGGTCTTGTTGTCAAAGTGTGTTTTGAAATGGTTGAGACAGGCTACACATCCATTAGGCTATGGGGTCTGTATTTAATTAGATATGAAATACCACCAGAAACGTAGAAAGAAGACTTCCACAGGGAGAGATGATATACTCAATGGATCTCTTAGTAGCTTAAATGATGGACAAAAGAAAAGATGAGAAAGATAAATTCAACTAAGAAGCAGTTAAGAATTTCTTAATTGAAAACACCAAAAGATAAACACGAAAATCTTTAGAGTCAGAAACAGGGTATCCAAGATAAATCCTGCAACATTCCTTACTCTTAAAGATTAGTTTTAGAAAGAAATATGATCACAAAGAAAGAAAAACATTTGACTTAGAGAATAAACATCACCAGTGAACACACTCAAGAATCCTGTAAAAGTGCCTCCTTCTTATTAATGCCAGATCTCTTCAAAAATGTTACAGTCTGATAGCGTCAGGGAGTGAAAATAAACAACCCTCAATACTTCGAAAGGTGAAGTATATATAAATCAAATTACAAACGTTCCTATCATAACTGATGAGGACGTGCTAATTCTATTTTTAGCCTAACTAATTTAACAAATCAAACTACTTGATGACTTGGTTCAACTGCATGCGAAATTTTGGGTAGATCGTTGATGAAGCCTTCACATGAGCTCATCTGACTGGACAGGTGACTGGACCTGGACGACTCATCTGTTAATGAAGCAGATCGCAGAGTTCCTCCCATATGAGATGACTAGGAACAGTGACTTTGAGCAGTCTCTGATACACTTCGTCCATTTCCGTATACTTAGCGAATGTGGGCTTAGTGAGGAATATGTATCGAATCTCGTGTTGGATATTGATGTCCAACTGAAGTGCATCCAGGAATGCTTTGCCAGTTATTCTCCCTTGTATGGTAGAAAACTTTGAAGTGTCCTTAGAAACTTCAGATAATATCTTTTTGTAATCTGAGAGTGTCATTAGTTTATCATTAATGACCTTGAGACCAGGGAGAACTTTTTTCTGGAGAGCCTTGATCTTGCTGAAGAACCTTTGTACCCCATGGTCCATGATCTGAACCTTTTCTTCTAGTTGAAGCATTAATCCTCTCTTGGTAAAAACTCTTATGACCTCAAGGATTGTCTCTGTTCTATCTTCTATCTTCAGCTCTTCTAGCTCTTCTCTGGTCTTGGAATTGAGGAATTTGATGATATCATTTTCTTGAGTTGGTCTAGCTCCGAATTCTACTCTGATATTCTCAATGGCATGTTTGCTCCTCCGGACCAAATAATTTTGTTCAAACATAATTTGGATCATGGGCCATATATAATTTATGGACTTTATGATGTCTGTCCATACATTCTCTTTGACCTCAGCCAAAGTCTTCCCTGCCACTATTTTCTTTTGGAGCTGTTGTAGCTCCTTCTTAAGTTGCTCAGTTACCTGCTTCTCTTTGGAGAGACTAGTCTGGAAGGAAGTATTGAGTTCCTAGAGGTTCTAAAATTCCTTTTTAATCCTGCTGATCTATGTCTCTTGCAGGTTCATCTTTTCCATGGATTTGGCGAGGTTGATTGTCCCCTCTTGTGATGTCACTGGAGATGCGGATGGTACTACTGTCACTGCTATTGTGCTTTCTCCTGAGATCGGAATGGCACTCAATGGAATGACTTCCATTGGCTTCATCTTCTCCTTCTCTTTTAATAATCTCTCCTTCTCTGCCTCCATTTCTTTGAGCTAGGTGTTCTGCTCCATGAGAAGCTTGAGCATTTCGTCCTTCTCGCCTTCTTTCTATGCTAACTCCTTCACCTGCGAGTCCTCTGTGGGCGGGAGTTTCAGTTATTTAATCAAGGAGAAGATGTCTGCATTTTTATTCTTTACATCTCCTCTGCAGCTTTGGAATTGGAGGGGTCATAGATGATCTTGAGGACCAGCTCCTCTAAATTTTTGATTCTTTTGTCTTTTCTAAAGGATGAAATTTTCTCCAACTTGAGTTGCGTTTGAGCGTTATTCAATGATACCTATAATTTTGCTGCAGAAGTGGAAGCATGCGCCAATGTATGGAATACCATCTCCCCTATCTACTTGTGTAGATCCATCTGATCTGCTGGGTGCACGTCCATCATTTGGAATTCGAAGGTGGCCCTATTGTAGTCCATGATCATCTTGGGGTCTAGTACCTGTGCCTGAAGGAAATCCATGTGCATCCTGCCCTTTTCTGTGTCAAATGCAACAGCAGCCTGTGTTGTGTCGTTGATGTCTGCTTTCGAAACTGAGCATAAGTATTTCTATTAAGGGTCTGATTCTTTTTCTTAATCAACTCGTACTTCTCGAAAATGCTCAACTTTGGCCCAATGTTGCCCGGATAAGTGTCCAGTGGGGAGTCTGAGGATTTCTTTGACACTGCTAGGGTGATGCCTTGATATAGGCTTGAGCTGAAAGGTGGAATGAAAGATTTGACAACTGTGGTAGGAAACACTTCTTTCTCCCCAGTAGGGCTGGGAACTGTGCTTGTATTGGGCCTCTTAGTGTGCAACTGGAACTCTTCATGTGATACTTTTGTGACAGGCAGAGATGAATATTGTCAAGGAATTTTTTCCTTATGGACATGAGGCATGGTTGTTGGTGGCACAGTGGTTGAGGGAACCTATTGTTCCACTTCGACCAAGGTGTCAAGAACCCACACTATCTGATTTGCGAGTTTTTCAATCTCGGGCTTGGACAGATGTACATATGGGATATTTTTGTTCTTCACCCGCATTTCCAAGATGATCCCATGAGGATCATAGTGCCAAGGGGAGCTCATAAAGAACTTCATTTCTTTAAACTTCCTATCAGCTTCTTCCTCGGCACCTCGATTGTTGGATATGAAAGAGCCAATCTGTCCCTTGATTATGAGTTGCTACTTTTTCTTCAAGGATACAAAATGGATGTCATCTGAATTCATGATTTGTCTTATATACTCTAAAGCAAAGATTCTTACCGGAAAATATTTGGGCAACTTATATGGTGCCAACTCACAATCATATACTCTGATCTCAGTATGGTTTTGATACAGGTACCAATCCCTGGTCTTTGTGTTGTCTGAGAAATACAAAATTCTCTGGACTTCATCATTTATTCGAGGCTCGGGCCTGCCACTCAGCATGCTTACCACATAGTGGTAGAAGAGATCGATGAACGCCTTGAAGATATACTCAGTGGATTTATGCTTCAACAAAGAGGTCCATGTTGTGACTACTTAAGGCCTTCCATCTGTGTCCATCTTCTACATGGAAAAATTGAATTTATCTGCTTGAAAGTAAACAAACATGTATGCCAATATAGATGAGTATCTGAACATGCCTTCCGTGCCAAAATTCACGAATTTTTCATGAATATGGTTGGCCAAGAAGGTGCTAAAATCAAACTGGGTGGTGGGCTTTTCATCAGTGGAGAAAATGGAAAGAAAACCCAGAATGGGCTCATCTACCCACTGGTCGGAATAGTACCCTAACAGAGCACAGAGGGAGGAAATGACCTGGTTTCCCTTGGTGGAGAACATGGACGACGGGTAAGGAGGATTTGTGGAAGGGAATTGAGCGGAGGTGGGAAGGAAAAGCTCAAATATTTGAGCTCTCTGAGGAAAAGTCATCTTCTGATATAGCGCTGTAAGGATTTCTAGGTTGAAAGGAGATGCAGAGTCGGCATGGGGAATTTGCATCATCTGGTCTATGTGTTCGAGCGTGATGAGGAACAGGGTGTCTCCGGATGAGGAGATGACAACTCTCTGTTCAGGGATATAATGAGCTTGGCATTTAAGTGTGAACTTAGGAAATTGGTATCTGGGGAAAAAGGTAAAGGGGTAAATTGGACTCCCATAGTCCAATTTCATCGCTTTGGTCTAGGAAAACCTCCCTGAGCCATGACTGAAGGTATGAAAAATCAAACTCACATTTGGTATCAGCGATCAATCTGTCTTTGTCAATCAGTGGGATTTTGTCTAGGTCAACAGGTGGTGGAAGAAAAGGATTCTCTTCTCCTTCTGCTTGTCTTGGCTTTAGCACCATCTCTGCAACAGTACCTGCAATAAACAAGAAGTTAGTGGGGTCGAATGAATATGGATGAAGGTGACGGGATGTAATGGAGGAGAAAATATTGAGTATCTCTGGTGCGACGAGTGAACCGTGGAAATGGGGAAAATGGTAATTTTATTTAAAAACAGGGTCGGTTGGGCACGGGAGATAGGTCAGCTAGATAACGGATAGGTTATCTAGTAATAAATGGACAATGGGCCACTTGAGGGTGAGATGGAAGGTGACAGTGGATGAAACATATGAACGGGTGACGTGGTGGCTAGGGATTGGAGGTAAAAGTCACAATAAGGGGTTTTCCATGAGTGAAAAGGGGGTAGGGGGCTGACAGTAGTTATGAGATGGGACATAACTCGGGAACAAGTGGAAGATGACATCCCCAAGTGACAGGGGCTGTCAGATATCAAATGGCGATGAGACTTTGGGACAAATAGGTTTATCCAACCTAACACAAGGGGCCCGCCAGCAGGGAGGTAACCTTCTTAGACCCCCCCCCTGGTTAAAAACAGATCATTTGGGGGGGTCTGAAATCTCTTGTGAGCCATTGATCTGCATGCCTATTTCGGATTCGTAGATACAAGCACATTCTTTATCAGCAATTCCGCCCCCCCTCCCCCTCCATTAAAGGAAGAATGGATGGGGGGGTCCGGAATCCAATCTGGACCGTTGGTTTAAGCACTCATCTCTGGGCCATCCAGATGTGTGCAAATGTTATCAGTGATTCCGGACGCCCCCCCTTGCATTAAAGGCAGAACGGACTGGGGGGTTCGGAATGCTCTGTGTACCATAGATTTGGGCGTCGCGATATGGACCGTCGAAATGTTTAGGGAGCATAAAATGAGGAGCAGATACACATGCATTGGGGAAAACTTAGGATAAATGCATTTTTATGGTTTCTCCCCATATTTCCAAATAAACACCACCAAAGGACTTCGAATAAATTATTCTTTAGGCATTTGAAACATGGTGCAACTAACCTAGTTTCCTATGACAGTTAACCCAGATTAAACTATTGGGTTAAGAAATTACTCTACCCTAGGGCTATCTGACCAGGATTAGACAGTCTAGCCAGATTTATTCACTAATCTAACCTAGACACTTTGGCTAAGATTAAATTGTTTAGCCAAATCATTCACTACCCTATCAACATCCAATTTAAAAAGAACTTGGCCATGCTTGAAAGGAATGGACCAAGATACCATTATTGCATGGGGCTTTTATTTCAATTCTTTTATGCCCTGTTTTTCTTTTTTTCTTTTTCTTTTTCTTTTTTCTCTTTCTTTTCTTTTTCTTTTTTTCTTTTTATTTTTCTTTTTTCTTTTTCCTTTTGTTTTTTCTTTTTCCTTTTTTTCAAATTATTTGCAGAATGAAAAATCATTTGTCAATAGAAACACTAGAGACAGATAATATCCCAGTCACCAGTTGATTCCTATAAATTATAGGGTGATAATAGCGGCTCCACTTGGGGATGGTACTTTCCCTGTGAAGTGCCAAGAATCATGGTTCCTGTCATTCTGAACATTTCTGCCTAGTGGCCTTCATTGGTTTTATTCTCAAAAAATGGCAAAACAATGATTAGCAGCTTAGGGCCTTCTCTTCAGGCTTCAACCAACTGACTAATGTTCTTTACTTAGAAAATGCAAGTAAAACATGAAAATTAAAATGGTATGTACAATGGAGGGTGAAAACTCGAATCTTCTATTGAGGTGGTACATAATGTTTCAACATTCTTCCATTCATAGGTGCTCCTGGCAGATCTGACCCATCCATGTTGTTAAGCAAGAAAGAATTGTTTCCCCTAAAAGCTTGGATCATGTATGGCCCTGTCCACAGATTGTCAAATTTTCCATGCTTTCCCTTGTCCTCATTCCTGGCATCCCATCTCAAATCTAAATATCCTAGCTCAAAATCATCCTCCTTGGTTCATTTGTCAAAGATCTTCTTGATGTTTTCTTGGATGACATGAGTTTTGTTGAAAACGTCCTCCCTAGATTGTTGCAAATGGATCATCTGGTTGATCATTATCTGTGAGTCATTTGGCTCAGTTTGTACCCCTTGAAGAAACTTCATGACAGGGACTCCTAAAGAGGTGGGAAAAACTACCTCTGTACCATAGACCAGTTGGTATGGTGACATACCAATCCACCTTTTGGCGGTCAGTCTGTCAGCCCACAAAGCGAACACCAACTTGTTGTGCCATGATTTCTTGTTTTCCTGCAATGCTTTCTTGATAATATTTACAAAGGTTCTTTTTGAAGATTTTGCTAGCCCATTCCCCTGAGGGTAGTAGGCTGTGGAATGCCCCAAACCAATGTGATACTGGTTGCAGAAATCTATGAGCTTCTTTGACCGAAAGGCAGCTGCATTATTAGTTATAATCTTTCTAGGACATCCAAAGCGAGATAGAATATTATTTTCAAGAAATTTGATAATAACAGAGTTAGTGGCTTGCCTGCTTGGTACTGCTTCGATCCATTTGGTAAAATAATCGGTGGCAGTGAGAATCCACCTGTGCTAGCCTGACGATGGGGGGTGTATTTCTCCAATGAAATCGAGTCCCCATTGCTGGAAAGGGGCCTCAACTGAGATTGGTTTCAGAGGTAGAGGGAGGAGTTTTCTTTTACCTTCAAACAACTGACATTGATGGCATGTAGTCACTTTATGATGTACATTAGCAAACAAGGTGGGCCAATAGAAACCCTCTCTGAGTATTTTGTTGGCTGTGACCTTCCAGTTCAAATGTCCACCACATTCTCCTGCATGAAACTTCTGTAACACCTTATCAGCTTCATCTTTCAGTAAACAATTTAACAAAATGCTTGCAGAATCTTTCCAATACAAATTGCCTTCTAGAATACAAAATTTCAAAGCTTTTAACTTCAAAAATCTAGCTTTAGTCTTAGTCAAACTAGGGGGAGTTTGTAAATTTTACAAAATGAAAATAAGGTCTGCGTACCATGGAGAGTTTAGAAATACCTCTCTCATGTTAAGAGTCTCCATCTCGCCCAGTTCATCTGCCACATCTAGAAAATTAATGTCAAGAGCCTGAAAGTTAGATTCAGCCATTAATTTAGTAAGGCCTTGACCTTTGATTAGTTTTGTGGGCTTGATCTCTATATCGTATTCTAAAATGACAACAATCCATATTCCCCTTCTTCCATCAGGGTTGTCCTGTGTCAAGATGTCCTTTACTACAACATTCAGAACATAAGCTATGGTGTGGGAATGGAGAATGTAGACTCTAAAGTCTTTAATGGCTTTTACCAAGCCAAAAGCCTGTTTCTCCATTATCTTGTAATTCAAAGCAGCATCCCTTAACGCTTTGATAAAGAATGATATGGGTTGTTCATACCCTTCGTTGTTCTTTTGCAGTAATACATCTGCTATAGTATGTTTGGAAGCGAAAGAAAAGAGATAGAAATCTTTAGTAAAGTCGGGACTGATCAAAACTGGGGCTTCTGTGAGTGCTCGTTTGACTTGTTCGAAAGACTGTCTTGACTTGGAGTCCCATTTTATTTTTACATATTTTTTAAGCATGTTCGTAATGTTTCTAAGGAGTTCTGCCAGATTGGGAATGAATCTTCATAGAAAGTTAATTCTTTCGATAAATGATTGTAGTTTTTTGAGGTTTCTTGGGTGTTCTAATTTTAGTATGGCCTCAATTCTGCTGGGGTCTATTTTAATTCCATCTTTGGAGATGATGTGTCCCAACAATTTTCCTTCTTCTAACCCAAAATGACTCTTCTTAGGATTTAAATAAATCCCAAACCTCCTACATTTCTCGAAAACTCGTCTGAGGTGCCTTAGGTGTTCATCATCCGATTGAGAAAACACAGTTACATCATCTAAGTAGATGACAATAAACTTACGAGACTCTTCCATGAAGGCGATATCCATTTCCCTCTGGAATGTGGCTCCTACGTTCATCAGACAAAAAGGCATTTTCACATACATGAAAGTGCCCCATGGTGTGGTGAAAGTGGTTTTGTCCTAGTCGTTTGGATGAACTAGGACCTGATTGTAGCCCAAGAAACCGTCCAACAGAGAAATCTGACTAGACCCAACCACCCTTTGCAGGATATGGTCCATTTTTGGCAAGGGGTAATTATGCTTCAGGGAGACTTTATTTTAGATTTAGGAAATCTATGCAGAGTCTGATTTCCATGGTTTTCTTACGTGTAGGGACCAAATTAGAAACCCACTTGGAAAAATGCAGCAGAACTATGATCTTGGCATTGTACATTTTCTTGATTTCCTTTTCTATCAGAGGGAGCAACTTGGGATTGATCCTCCTAATTTTCTTCCTAAATGGTTTCTGATCTTCTTTTATTGGAATCCTGTGTTGTATGATGCTGGTATCATAGGATTTCAAATATTCATAGCCCCATGCAAAGACATCTGAATATTTTTTGAACAACTCATTGTATTTGAGTTTTTGTTTGAGGGGTAATGATTTAGACAGTTTGACCATCCTAGGTTTCTCTTCCTTCCCTATATTGCAGTCTTCTACCTCTTGTCCATGGGCTTCTATTTTTGTTTTTTTGGCTACATCATTACAGTCAAACAAGTCTTCTAAAGGAACAAGACCTCTAGGAAAAACATTGCTTTTCAATTGTAAAACTTCAGTGTCCATTTCGTCATCTCCTAATTCTCCTAAACCTACTGTATTTACACTATCAAATTCAAAATAAGAACTATTTACATTTTCATATTCGTTCTCTAAATATATATTTGTACATTCAAAATCATTTTTTCACTACATAAAATCTTTGATCTGATCGTCATTACCAAACACTTGCCAGTACCTGATATTGTCAAGAACGGTTGGTCTACATTTCACCTCAACAGTGTATGGATGAGTTGGGCAGAAAGGAATCTTACAGGTAGATGCTGACGTGGCCAATCTGTCCACCATAATGTTTTGTCCCCTCAGCATTACCTGCAAGTCAAATTTAGTAAAACATCTCAAAGCATCAAGAACAACATTCCTATAAGCTCTAAGATGTGGGTGTTTTGCAGCATACTCACCTTTGATTTGCTTGATTATCAACTCAGAGTCACCTCTTACCATTATCTGTTTAGCACCAACTTTTTTCAAAATCTTAAGACCGAGCATCAAGGCTTCATACTCGGAAATATTGTTAGTACATTGGAAATTTAGTTTGTAAGAATGGTTTTTTGAATATCTGTTTCTGTGATTATGCATCTAGACTCCTGCTCCTGCTCCTTTACTCACAACTCCATCAAAATCCATGCTCCATAAATCGGTGGGTAACTCTTCATTTATCACGTTCTTCATCCTTGCTACCTCAATGATTTCTTGGTCTTCACCTTGACTAGATGTGTCTTCCATCAACTGAGTATCTTTCTCTTCCATGTCACCATCATTTTACAAGATGAACGAATCTAAATCTGAATGTGCAGAGTAAAGGGGATAGTTGTGCAATTTTTCTTGGCTACTGACCATGTACTTCATCAATGTTCCTCTGTATAGCCTTCTTTGCTGCCCGAAAACTAGGATAGTGGCATAAGACATATCCAGCTGCAGGGTTCCTTTCAACTTAGCCCCCTAAGATCAGGATAGCAACATCCCATACTTTGGCGGAATGTCTACAACCACCACATCCATTACCATTCTCTTCGCTGGGATCTGAACCAAGGTGATTCAGAGGTCCTTGATCAAACCAATACATCTAACTTTATTGGAGTCAAATGAGTGTAAGTCCTTGTAAGATCTGGTGACCTCCAGTCCTAGTTTCTCCATTACGGCTTTGGGCATCAGATTGTGGGAATCACCTGAATCCAGCATGGAATTATGAAGGATCAGGTCATGTATGTTTAAGCTGATGTAAAAAGGAGCTACTTCACCAGTATCATCTCGACCATCTACCTTAGGTCCGAAAAGAAGTTCGGGTTGATCGTCAATAAGATTTACAATGTCTGAATGATTCGTTGATCCAATGGTTAAGGCCTTTGTGCCTATGTCAAGTTCAATGGCCAGAGATTTAATCACCTATGAACGATAACCATCTTTGTTCATCAACTCGATAAGTGGGACGGGAATTTTTATTTTGGCCAATTCCCCCTCGAGGCTGAAAGGTGTAGGGGTTCTGCCTTGGTTCATCAATTCTGGTTTGTCCACCCTATTCTTCTACTCAGAAGTACTCGGTGGATTAATAGGTGAAACCTCGAGCTGTGATGGCCTTTTTAGAATGGTAAGGTTTTTCTTCACAGGAGCGTCGACATTACCCTTATCATGAATCTTATTAGCAATATTCTTCTCAAGAATCTTTTCGACAGATGGCTCATAAGTCTTCTTGGTATCGACTACCTTATTTGTTTTAGTGGTCTTTTTTTGGGAATTCCCTTCTGCCTTTTTACTCCGCAGATTGTACTGTCGATGTACCTCTAAAATAGCGTTTTCGAAGGCTTGTTGTTCCGCATCTTCAGCTTCTTCTCTTACCTTTGTTTTATTAAGGAGAAAGAGTTCTTGCTCTTCTTGTGTAAGGAAAATAGCTTCGTTGTCATGAATTCCCATGAGATTGATGTGAGTATCCTCCAATTCCTCAATCACTTCCTCCCCTTCATCAACATAGTTTTCTTGTAGAGGAGGTCTGATCTGTTGATATGGACCCCTCTGCTCTCTTTGATCCCTAGGATCTCTCTCTCTGATTTGAGGAGGATTTCTTCTAAAGTTAGGGTTCTAAACCTGAGGAGCTGGTGGATTTTCTCTTGGAGGATTTTTGTCCGACACAGTGAGTCTTTCCATCATTCTTTCCACAACTCTGGTCAAAGAATCCAATTTGGAATCTGAGTTCAACATGGAAGGCTATTCTTTGATCATGACTCTCCTTTCTGACCTCTGACGTGCCCTTTTTGCCAATAGATTGGCCTCGACACTTATAGCGCTTTTCTGCATGTCTGCCAAGGTGGTAGAATTCCTTTCTCTTAGTTGGTATGACATATCGTCATCAAAACCATCAGGGAATTTTATCAATGCCAGGCCCTGTGGAGGTTTGATTTCGGCTGGAATTGCGTTGTAAAGGTTATTAAAATAGGTGCAATAATCTTGTACCGTCTCACCTTGATTTCTTCTTATAGTCTCGTATTCTGACAATATCTGGAGAGGGTTTTTCTTTACCTCCCATCTGTCAAGAAAAATCCTTTGGAATGCGACAAGGTCAGGGATTGAGGCGGCAGGTAAAGCTTTGAACCATTTCTTGACATCGCTTATCAAACTTTGGGAAAACAATCGCATTTGAACGTCAGCCTCATCAACTTCTTATAGGTAAAAATAATCATTCATTTTGTCAACATGGTGTTGGGCATTTAAAGGTCCCATTGCATCGAACTGTGGAAGTCTTGTATGATAGTCTTGGGGAATGGCGTGTAGCGGCGTAGCCAACACTAAAGGGGCATATCGAGCTTCCGTGATGATTGGAGGAGGTGGGACGAAAAATTGGATGGTCGGAGAGGTAGCGACTAAAGACGAGGACGAGGGGGTACTAGATATTACTGAGGGAGTGATTTGTGTTTTAGTCATGGGAGACAGAACTTTGGGGGTTCAGGGTTGCAAAACAGTCGGGTCAAAGATGATTCCAGTCATGAAACTATCGGACCGTGTTCTAACCAGGCCTCGCTTCGGAAAGGTACCAAGATTAGGGCTTTGAGAGGTAATAGGTTTCCCTAAGAAAGAAAGGGACTTATGAAGGGGAATATAATTCACTGAACCTTCAACTAAGGTATTTTTCTTGACCAAATGTTCGGGGTTATCTATCACTATCGCAGGTGATGTGTTGGGATGAGATCGAGTGTGAAATTTCCTTGGAGCCATAACTCTTTTGGTTTTTTATATATATATTTTTTAGTTTTGTGAGTCTGAAAATAATATGTACAAAGTTAATCAACCTCTAAACATTACTTTCTTCTTAAACTTGAACTTTCTTTTTAGGGAAAAAGAAAACAAAAATTATCAATTTTTTAGTTCTTCCCCAATAGAGTCGCCATTGTATTAGCACTTGGTAAATTTCCTAGAGGTTGAAACAAAAGAAGTTTACTAAGGTAACTTTATCCAACCACTTTTAAAGCTGGGATCTAGCCCTTCCAGCTTCAGAGAGGGATCTCTCTATATGATTTAGCTATGTTTCCAACTTAAGATATTAGGCTAGGTAAAGGAGTAGGTAGGTCTTGTTGTCAAAGTGTGTTTTGAAATGGTTGAGATAGGCTACACATCCATTGGGCTATGGGGTATGTGTTTAATTAGATATGAAATACCACCATAAATGTAGAAAGAAGACTTCCACAAGGCGAGATGATATACTCACTGGATCTTTTAGTAGCTTAAATGATGGACATAAGAAAAGATGAGAAAGATAAATTCAACTAAGAAGCAGTTAAGAATTTCTTAATTGAAAACACCAGAAGATAAACACAAAAATCTTTAGAGTCAGAAACAGGGTATCCAAGATAAATCCTGCAACATTCGTTACTCTTAAAGATTAGTTTCATAAAACAATATGATCACAAAGAAAGAAAAACATTTGACTTAGAGAATAAACATCACCAGTGAACACACGCAAGAATCCTGTAAAAGTGTTGCCTTCTTATTAATGACAAATCTCTTCAAAAATGTTACAGTATGATAGCATCAGGGAGTGAAAATCAACAACCCTCAATACTTTGAAAGGTGAAGTATATATAACTCAAATTACAAACGTTCTTGTCATAACTGATCAGGATGTGCTAATTCTATTTTTATCCTAACTAATTTAACAAATCAAACTGCTTGATGACTTGGTGCAATTGCACACAAAATTTTGGGTAGATCGTTGATGAAGCCTTCGCATGACCTCATTTGACTAGACAGGTGACTGGACATGGATGGCTCATCTGCTAATCGAGTAGATCACAGATTTCCTCCCATCTGAGATGACTAGGCACAGTGACATTGATCATTCTCCGATACACTTCGTCCATTTCCGTATAATTAGCAAATGTCGGCTTAGTGAGGAATCTGTATCAAATCTCGTGTTGGATACTGATGTCCAACTGAAGTGCATCCAGGAATTCTTTTCCAGTTATGCTCCCTTGTATGCTAGCAAAATTTGAACTATCCTTAGACACTTCAGACAATCTCTTTTTGTAATCTGAGTGTGTCATTATTTTATCGTTAATGACCTTTAGACCGGGGAGACCATTTTTATGGAGAACCTCGATCTTGCTGAAGAACCTTTGTACGCACTGGTCCATGATCTGAACCTTTTCTTCCAGTTGAATCATTAATCCTCTCTTGGTCAAAACTCTTTTGACATCAAGGATGGTCTTTATTCTATCTTCTATCTTCATCTCTTCTAGCTCTTCTCTGGTCTTGGAATTGAGGAATTTGATGATATCATTTGCTTGAGTTGGTCTATCTCCCAATTCTACTCTTATCTTCTCAATGGCCTGTTTGCTCCTCTGGACCAACTCATTATGTTCAAACATAATTTGGATCATGGGACATATCTCATTTATGGAACTTGTGATGTCTGTCCATACATTCTCTTTGACCTTAGCGAAAGTCTTCCCTGCCACTATTTTCTTTTGGAGCTGCTGTAGCTCCTTCTTAAGCTGCTCAGTTACCTACTTCTCTTTCGAGAGACTAATCTGGAAGGAAGTGTTGAGTTCCTAGAGGTTCTCAACTTCCTTTTTAAGCCTGCTGATCTTTCTTTCTTCCAGGTTCATCTTTTCGATGGATTTGGCAAGGTCGACTGTCCCCTCTTGTGATGTAACTGGAGCTGCGGATGGTATTGTTGTCACTGCTACTGTGCTTGCTCCTGAGATAGGAATGACACTCAATGGAATGACTTCCATTGGCTTCATTTTCTCCTTCCCTTTTAATAATCTCTCCAACTCCACCTCCATTTCTTTGAGTTGGGCATTCTGTTCCATGAGCAGCTTGAGCATTTTGTCCTTCTCGCCTTCTTTCTCTGCTAACTCCTTCTCTTGTGAGTCCTCTGTGGGCGGGAGTTTCAGTTGTTTCCTCAAGGAGGCAATGTCTTCATTTTTCTTCTTTATCATCTCCTCTGCAGCTTTGATGTTGGAGGGGTCATAGTCGATCTTGAGGAACAACTCCTCCAAAGTTTTGATTCTATTGTTTTTTGCGAAGGATGAAATTTTATCCAACTTGAGTTGCGTTTGAGCGTTATTCAGTGATACCTGTAATTTTTCTGCAGAAGCGGAAACATGCACCAATGTATGGAATACCATCTCCCTTGTCTTCTTGTGTAGATCCATCTGATCTGTTGGGTGCATGTCCTTCATTTGGAATTCGAAGGTGGCCCTCTTGTAGTCCGTGATCATCTTGGGGTCTGGTACCTGTGGCTGGAGGAAAGCCATGTGCATCCTACCCTTTTCTATGTCAAATGCAGACAACAGCCTGTGTTGTGTCGTCGATGTCTACTTCTGAAACTTAGCATAATTACTACTGGTAAGGGTTTGATTCTTTTTCTTAATCATCTCGTACTTCTCGAAAATGCTCAACTTGGGCCT